>LS045576.1:2335-13777 GCA_900241095.1 Acartia tonsa
ATTCATTGGCGATTAAGATCAGATATCACAAGATTAGCTCAATAAACGCTGCTCAAAAACAAGGATGACAACATCTTCAACAGCGAAGATTAACAAATCATCAAAGGGGAAAAAATAGATGCTTTTTATAAAGATTCTTACATTTTTTAGAAAACCATCTTAAGCTTACCTAAAAGTAAGAGCTCAATCGGTTCAGTGGTTAGCAAGATACTAATGTATAAAAAAAGGTCCTATACCAAGATTGTTTAGATGGCGAATTGTATATAATGTCACTTACATTTTTTTTTCTTTTTAAAGGTATATAATCTTGATCTTAGATCAATCTATCGTCAATTTTTCCAACCTTAGAGTGTATTATAGAATAGCTTTTAACTAGCATAGAAAAGCATATACACAATTTAAAGATTTTGTTTAATTTGAATCATTTAATTTTAGGTATGTATCCATCAGTTTTTAAGCCATCATAAATCCCCATTGTGTGTTATTTGTAAATACTAAATTTATAATTTTAGCTTTGCAACGGCCATACCTGGTTGTTTAAGTATCAATCAATTTATCAAGTTAAGGAAATATGTGAAAAAATATAGTTTTTTTGTATGCTTATGTTGAAGTACTTATTCAAGCTAAATATTTAATAGATGCACTGCTACATATGACACTTGTGTTTCAACTTTCAGACAAAACCTATATATATATGAATATGATATGTAGAGTTGTTGTGCTACTCAAAGATGTTGAGTAACTGTCCCCATACTAAGTCAAATAATCCATGTGCAATCACATCCACACATGTATAAAATTAGCAGAACCGCATATCGTTAACATTATTTCGGCCTTTCTCAGCATAGTAACTCACTAACCGCTGAACCGATATGGTTCTCCTTTACAGAGAAGATTCTCATAGGTCCAGGGAGGGCCTATTAAATAGCTATTTTGGGGGAGATCCACCCTCTTAAGAGAAATCACCTTCAAATTATGCGGTTGTTAATTCATCCCTAAATAATCTGTCTAAACAGCATTCTTAAATATTAGCTGTAGGCAGTATTTTTATATCAATTATTAAGAGGTATTTAAGATATTTATTTGTTGGTCCAACTTCAAATATCCCATTATATAAGAAGTAAACTTAGGGTTTGTCCATTAAAATCTCAATAACCACATGAATTCACCAACACAGCGAAGCTTTTTATAGATATCAGGATTGTTTGAAGCTATTTAATCTTGAAATTTAAGTTTTGGAATGATTCAAGACTATTTTTATCCCCTAGATGCTAAGGGCACAACCGCTATTATTAATATCGATGTAAGATTTACAATTTAAAAACTTCTAAAAATTATTATGGAAATATGCAATCTACTTTAATCTAAAGGGTATTGCTGATAACAATAAATTCGCTAAAAAAAATTTGTAATGTATGACAATATCTTATCTATGCAAAATTATTCAACCAATCCAAAATCAATGAATACAGATAGATAGATGGGATGGTGTGCCTATATTTACGCAGAAATAGTTTCATTACAGCAGCGTAATGATAAATATTGAAAATAAATATTAGCCAGAAAGGGTTGAAACATTGGAAATAACACTGGTACCTAAATTTAAAAAAAAAATTCTTACATTAGTTGTCTTTTAGAAAAATAGGTATAATTATCAAAGACTGTTCAAACCTTTTTTTCTAGCTACTTATTTATCGTAATTGAGGATGTACAATACATAAATAATTAGGAATTAAAAGAAAATAAGTTATATTAATTCCAAAGTCAGTTTTAAACTATATGATCGTAATTTGTTTTATCAGATTTTACGGTAATTTTTATTGATATTACAGCGGAATTAAAGAAACACCAACAGATGGATGGATAACCAATGAATTCAAATGTTTAAAATGTGACGCGAATATGTTTTGCAAATTGCTTAGGGTTGGTTGGGGAGGGGGGAGGGGGATAGGGGCAGAATCATCCAACCCCAAAATCCCCATGTTAATGCGTAAGTTAAGTAACTTTACCCTCATTTCTTCCCCTTTTCAATTGCGTATTTTTGCGTACTAAGAATGTTTTCTTAAAATCAAATGGATGGATGATTTTGCAAAAGTTAGAATACAAAACAGAATTTTAAAAACAATTAAACTTAAACATGATTAGTTTTCATCAAAACTTATGATTTTGTGGTTTGAAAAAGATTACTGTTATTTCATTCGTTGGCTTAAATAATTCTTTGTACAAACTAGAATTTTTTCTACCGTTAGTTTTGATCTTGGAATGCTTGTACTTCAATTTAATGCTAATTGTCTTATCCCTTAAGATCTACGGCTGCTTAAAATAGATGGCCAATCAGACAAAAATATTTCGTTCATGTGAAAGATATATTAGCAGACGATTTTTTTCAGTTCTATAATTTTAGCGACAAAATTGCAGAAATTAGAAGTTTTCCAAGCAATGCTTTATCCTATGAAATTCAACTTTTTATACTTAGTTGACTTACTATACTTCGAAAAATCAAACAATCTTATAAAAACAGCACTTTCGTACCAAAATTTAAACATTTTATTAACAAAAGTGTTGTCAGAATTTTGCAAGACTGATCGAATTAAAGATGACTTTCTATATCTATTACTGCCGTTTTATTTAAACATCTTGATTGTAAAAGGACATGTAGTAAATTTCAATATTTATGCCTTGAAGGCATTTTAGTTTAATAGTTAAAATATTACTGTTTTTTAATGTTTTTTAGAAGAAGCGTAGCTATTTAATAACTAGTGGTTGTTCGTCATTCTGTTTGTCTTTGGCATTTCTATTCTAAGTTTTATGAATGTAAAATATTAACATAATAATTTTGGTTTATCAAATGGACTTATGAGCTGTTTTAACAACTTTTCAGTGATAACCACATAACAGTCGATAAATGTTTTTTTAAATGGTATGTTCTTTTCATCTACAACCCTTTCTTTCCCCAAATATAATTGTCTACAAATTTCTAGGATAGATTTAATTTATCTGTAATTAACTTAAACCTAAACTAAAGGGGGGAGGCGGATGTGCCACTTTTTGAAACCAAAAGTAAAACGTGCATGATCTCATCCCATAAAAGAGTTATAACTCTAAAATTCTGCACAGCAGTTGCTTTTGTGGAGAACAATATGGAACTTTGAAGAAACGGCGGCAGAACCGCCGCTCCCGCCGAAAACCGCCGTTTCCCGCCGAATTTGTTTTGCCTTATTTTCGCCAAATTAGACAGTTCTCAATCATCTGAGATAAACTTCCCATAAAAATTTCTCTTATATTTTTACGTGACACTTGTAATATTTCAAACATGTCTATATTAAAAAAAATGCAAGTGTAAAATCTTATAAGTGTCAGGTGAAAATATAAGCGAAATTTTTATGAAAAAAAAGTTTATCTAGGATGATTGAAAAAGAAAAATATGTGGGAGAGGGAAAAAGTGAATTAAGTTAAGAGTGATGAGTTCTTTGGGGCTAAAACTGGGAACGAGGGAGGGGGGGGGGGTAGGTAGTAAATATTTTGCGGCGGGAAAAAAATCTTGTGCATAATATACACCCGTGATTTTTCAAGAAGTGCTAAAATTGACCAATGTCACTTTACTCTATTTTTTAATATTGCAGGGAAAACGAACCAACCGAAAGTGAGCCCACTAATGACACTGAACTAACCACCCTGGAATCAAATCTTGAGGTTATCGACGAAAAAGAAGAAGATGAAATTAGTCCAAAAAAGAAAAATACAACTCCCGCCAAAACTCCATCAAAAACGCCCGAAAATAAATCCTCAAAAAAAACATCAGCTTCGTCCAGACAAACTCCTAAAGAATCCACAAAGCCCACCCCAGATAAATCCCCCAAAAAGGAATCCGAAAAATCCTCCAAAACCCCAACAAAAGCAACCACCCCAAAAAAGACTGGTGCCAGCCCTAAAGTTGTTGTTAAAGATTCTAGTGGCGACGAATATGAAACTGCTAAGGAGTCGCTAGCGAGCAGTGTCGATGAAAATGATCAAACTATTCAAGCCGAACAAGCCAGCATAGAAGTTGAAGAAACAGAACAGGAGGTTTTTGCTGAGGGTAAAGACAGTAAGCAAGTGGAAGAAATGGCAACTGAAATAGTTGAAAAGATAGAAAAGGCTGTTAATAAAGAGAACAAACCTACTATTGTGACAGAAGAAGAGATTTTAAGAAGAATTGCTTTGAGTCTTGTCAAAACGGTAATTTTAATTTTTCGTAAAAATTAAAACAAAGCAGTGTTGTATTTAGTAGATAATTGTCATTGTATTTACAATTTGTTCTACTAAAAGTATTAGAAAATAATGTTTTATTACATAACTAGCGGCTACGCCCCTAGAGGCCTCTAATGGCACTTAAGTTTTTTAAAAAATAATACGTAACATGTCTATTTTACCCACCATTTTTCTTGTATTTAAGAAACAAAATACTTTTTTGGAATTTGTCAGTCACTTATTAAATAAAAAATTTAAGCGCTACGAAAGTCATAAAAATTAACAATCCGAATCCGTTAATTAAATTGCGGATTCGGATTCTGGGTTCAAAAATTGTCCAAGAATGGGACGGATTGTGGATTTCGGATTCCAGATTCGGATCTCTATCAATTCCTAAAATGTAATTTTCCAGCAAATTTACTTACAATTATGCTTCGACTTTTATACATTTATGTTATTATTATTCAGTTCTGACACTCTACAAGTTTTGATGTTCCTTTGTCCTACCGTTTTCGAGCTTCGCTTGTATGGATGTTATCATCCTTGTTTAGTTAAATGATAACTAATGCAATCTTGATTATTTTAGATTCCCAGACAGAAGTGTAAATCTGGAAGGTTTTGGAAATCTGAAAGATCACATTTTGGTAGTTTAAAGAAAGATGCGGGGAAAAAGTAAGTTTATTGCTTCTCTGGCGTTCAAGTAATGGTAAACCTTTACTTAACCTAACCTAACCTAAAATAAGCATGGAAATCTACTGTGAAATAAAATACAAGAAAAATTTGAATGCTACCCACCATTTTACTTGTAGTTAGTTTAGAAACAATAAAATACTTTTTTGGTTTTGTCTGCATATTTGAAATAAAAGAAAAGATTAACAATCCGAATCCGTAATTTGATTTGCGGGTTTTGGATTCAGATTCTTGGTAAGAAAATTGTCCATAAATTGGGCGGATTCGGATTGCCAACCCTAGTCAAAAGAGACCAGACACATACATATTTTGAATTTTATAGTTAACCTTTTCAATGCACAAAAATAGATGAAATACTAAGGTATTTAAAATGGCAAATTGCAAATTCTCATACCTACTAATATTCAGAATTCAAAACAAATTTTTTTTTAGGTTGGATCTTGATAGAAAGCTAAAATTGAAAGAGGAGAAGGAAAGAAACAGAGACGAAGCTAATGCCTTAATCATTGCTAAAAATAAGAAGAAAGAGGTAACTTAGTTAAAGAACGAAGCTCCTCTACAACTCGTTGTGTATGTCAGTCTATCAGCTAGTTACTCAGCTTATTCCAACGACGAAATTAATTCGAGAAGAAAAATCACGGAACCTATGCGTAATTTTCAGCTGCCGTTGGGTGTCAACACATAGTATAATTGACGACCTTTTTATCTGCCCCCCAAATATTATTTAAGATTTATTTCGCTTGTTGGTTATTCATACCTTATTCCAGTGTAGAAGATTTATATATGAAAGTAGAGGAAGGGGGCAGTAAAAAAAGGCCTAAAACCATCTCTGTAGCTTTGTGAACTTTTCCTATAATAAAGAGCTTAATTGTTTTAGTTGTTAGCTATATCTTAACGAATTTTTAAAAAATTTTTTCAATCAAATTATTTGTAGGAGTTCCGGCTAAAAATCGAGGAGGCTAAAAAGCGAAAAGCAGAAAACCGGCGTCGAGCTGAGGTGGTTCAAATTGTTAAGAATCCAAACAAAATCAAGAAAATGAAAAAGAAAGACCTTGTTCGCAGAGACATTCTTACTAAATAGTCATGATAAACATTTTTTTTGTTATTTGGAAGATTTTTTCTAAATCTGGAAGACATTTTTTATGTTTCTAATTTTGAAGATTTCATCTATAAAAAATTAAATTACATTCTGGCATTTTTTTTTACTTCAGATATTTTGAACACAAAAAATGCCGAGAACAGTATTTTTAGATCCTGGTGTCAATTTGGAAAATATTGAAGGTACTACCAGAAATTTTTGATCATGGAAAGAAAACGAAGTAGCGGGTTACGCCGTATTTTCACAGTAGCTTTTGATGGGTTATTTTAGGTTAGGTTAGGTAAATGATAATGATTGTCCCGCAGGGTTAGGAAATAGGTTCCACAGGGGCTAGAATAGGAAAAATGTACTGTGAAAATACGTCGAAACCAACTATTCAGTTTTCTTTCCATGATCCGGATTTTTTGTTATTGCTCCGAATTCGATTAATTTTCGTTGGATTAAAACCGGTTCTAACTTCTGACCATCAATTAAAAAATAGCTTATTTTATCAAAGATAATTTTCCATGAATAATAAAATAAAGTCGTATCTTTTGTTGGTCGTGGCCTTCGGATCCTATGAGACAACAAAACGGGAATTAATCTCATAGTTTTTATTTTACCATACGCGGAAAGCTGTCTATAATACGATGCAATTCATAACTATAAATTGATAATATTGTAAATTAAAGGTACTGGCGCACTTATTGGAGGGTATCTCCCCACACATGTTCTTGGAGTGTACGCTGCCCCTACCCCTGTGGAGGAGGGGGATGACGGGGCGGATCAAACAGCAGGTATTAAAGGGATAGTTGCATGTAGTGCATTAAATCAGTTTTATTGCAAGCATAAGTTGCAAGAATAGGTACCATCTAACATATATAATTTTGTATGACAATAAAAAGCAATCAATTAGGAATCAAAATAGTCATCATGGTGTGTTTTGTGAAAACAGGACGGCCATGTTGCATATATCAAAAAAAATATGATTTTAAAGTCCTGATATTTTTAAAACTACCTGGTAGAAAATATGTGGGAGGGGAAAACAAGAAAAAAATACAGAGTTCTGATAATGGTTTTTCAATGTTTTTCCTCTCCTTGGGGGAAAATCGAAAAAGATGAGGCAGGGGTAGAAAAATGAATGAAAATAAGAGTACTGAAAATATATTTAAATATATTTTTCATTATTTCCCTCCTTGGTGTAAAAACTAGGGGGGGGGAGGGGGTTAAATATTTTGCAGCCGTGGTAATAAATTAATCTTGTGTAGAACATACAGTACACCCCTGTTAGCATTTCAGAAAGAAGGCGTCTTTAAGAATATTTGTAAAAAAATTTTTCAGGCGAAGGACCACCAAAGTTAGACGTTCCCTGGATGATTGAACATTATAAACAAGTTTTAAGATTGCTTCCAGGTAGAAGTATTACAATTAGGGTTGACAATCCGAATCCAAATTCCGTCCAATTTTTGGACAATTTTTGAACCCAGAATCCGAATCCGTAATTTAAATAACGGATTAAGATTGTTAATTTTTAAAAAAAACTTTGTGGCACTTACAATTTTTTTTATCATAAATGTGGCAGAGAAAAGCCAAAAATGTATTTTCTTGTTTCTTAACTACAAATAAAATGGTGGGTAGATTTTATTTTTACAGTTGCTTTCCATGCTTATTTTAGGTTAAATGTCCTCTGTAGGGACTAGATTTTTTTATTTATAAAAAGACCTCTTTTAAAATATTATATTAAAGGGAATATACCTACTGGTCCTGAAATGGTTTTAAGCTATTTTCTTGGGGGTTGGGACAACCCCACCCTCCCCCCCAAAAAAGAAAAGAAAAAAAGATACCCATTTTCCTCCAAATTAAAAAAAACTAATTAAATTAAAAAGAAGGAGGCCGACTAACCCCCCTCCTCCCTCCCCAAAAAATATTCCCCCCTCAAAAAAAAGAAAATATTTTTACTCCTTAAATCTAAAATATAAAAATCTGGTTCATCAGACCCCATTGAATTCCAAGAGGCTATGGGCGAAGCTACAATTTTTATACAATAGAATATTCATCTGTTTGTCAAAAAGGCATGCGGAAAATTTATCTCTGCCTTTTATCTTTTTTGCCTTTTTTAAAGTTTGAATTTTATTTCAATTCAGCTATCCTTTGACATAGTCCCACTTCCTATTAAAACTATTATAAACTTTTGTTGTATGTTGTCTCAAGTTTAATTTATTGTCAAAAGGGTAGCGTTTCTGTATTAATAGTCTATACGTCAGACATAGTAAGGTCTGACGTAAAATGACGTTTTCCTAACATTGGAATGTTAGTTACAGTGGTTCCCAAAAATAAACTGGTACTTTTATATAACTTTGATTGGTTGGTTCAAAACCAGAAGTGTCCAAACTTTTCAACCAAAAATTTTAATTTACAGAAGGAGTCATTTTGTTTATCATCATTATTTATGTACATAAATTGTCTTGTCCCTTAAGATCTCTGGATTTTTTGACTTAGCGTTTGATGTTGAAAAAATGTAGGTATAGAAAACAACAAATGACGATAAATTGCGTTATTTGAACGGTCAATTTATTTTTCCTATGGTTTTTGTTATTCTTGTTATGAAAATCTCAATTATACCCTTCACATACAAACATACAAGTCTGGCTTATTTAAAAAAAACTAATTAAGTTTTCAAGGTTCTTGATCTATTTTTAATTATTTTTTTTAAAAGCAGATAATAATATCAGGTATCAAAAGGATAAGATAATGGCCGATAAATTGATACTCATCCCTAATTAATGATGATACACAAAATTTCCCCTTCTGTAGATTGATGGTTAAAACGTTAGGACATTAAACTTAATGAACCAATCAAAATGCACTGAAGTCTTCAAAGTTGTAAAGCCAACGAAAAAGAAAACGTTATTATAAAACTTTAGGGACTAGTGTTATACCGAATACCTGCCTATATAAAACAATCGATCATTATTATCAGTTTACTAGAGTTATTTAAAAACATTGCCAGTTTTCCTATTGTTATAATTCATCCCTAAGCAGTTGAATAGTTATTTATTACATCGTATTATAAACAGCTATCCGCAGATATAAAAATGTACAATTATAAGATTAAAACTAGTTTTGTAAGCCCCGAGATACAGAATGCACAGGCTAACAAAACTGGTTTTTATCTTATGATTGTTCATTTTTATAATATTCGTATAAAACTGGATATCATACGATACATGATTTTTCAGTATTGCTTAGAACTGATTCTAATCCAGCGGATATTAATCGGATTCGAAGCCTTAATGGAATATTTTATTCCACACCTTGACATATTTATTAAACTTCAGGTGGCCTTCATGTGGTCGGTTTTATCATTAATGCAACATCAGAAAGTGTTTCTTCCAAATATGAATCTAAAATTAGAAAACTATTGACAAGTAAGTTTTTATTTTCAAAGCACAGCTACTTAGTAGTTGACGTTGAATCAACTGTCACGTTACGTCGCACTCTAAATTAATTAAATTCGTTTCTGTAAAACAGCCTACCTACTTTTTTTTTATTTAAATTAATCTACAGCCAATAAACAATTAACAATGAGTACTGAAAACATATTTTCATTTTTCACCCTCTCTGGGGGGCAAAAAAGTTTTAAAATATGTGGGAGGGGTAAAAAAATTAATAAAATAAAGAGTATTTAAAATATTTTTCAATTCCCCCACCGCCACCCCATAAGGAAAAAAATAGGGAGGGAGGGGTGATAAAATATTCATTAGTTGTACAGTTGCTCTATTACTAGGACATGACCGTAGGTCCGTCCATATGTCTTTATTTTCCAGCTTTTTTAGAAAAACATTTGACTGTTCTTATTACATGTTTTTTCATGCTCCTTATTTACAATTTATCATTATTTTCCGTATTATAAACTATATTCTTTTAATGTTTACAGGTATTCGAACTTATGACCCCCTTGTAGAAGAACCATTTCTTTTGTATACAAAGTCTATGAAAACCAGTTCTTTGGTGACAGAAAATACAATCTCAAGTCTCGAAGTAAAGGTAAAAAAAGAGCAAGAGGTTTTCACCCCACATAAAATAGCCTGAAACCGTCGCAGGATATGGAAAAACATATAACTGAAGCCAGCACTGCTCTTAAATTGGTTCTGTACCTATCAAGTTTCCATCGGCGGATTTAAGTTTAACAATTTTCTTACTGATTGCTTAAATGCAACAGAATTAGTTTCTTTATTATTTACGCTCCTAGCAACCAGTGAATATATATTTAAAAGGTTAAGAAGGGAACATAAGAAAAAAGGGTTAAATCTAGTTATAAAAATAGCCTAAAATCATATTAGGGCTTATGTCAAACTTTCATCAAAAGGAAAACTCAACCAGTTCAGTAGTGAAAAATCGAACTTCAGATAATGAAATCTTCCTACTTTATATAATTTAAATAGGATGATTGTACAATTAAATCAACAGATATTTTTCTTTATATATCCCATTGAATGTACAACAACTAGCAATCTTTAAATCTTGTAGGTATACGACAGCAAGTTAGAATTTATCCAACTGGATACAAAGCTGATACTAGACTGTCCTGTTGCATTAAAATGCGGAGAAAATTCTGATAGGATGCTGTTAGCCCATGCTGAAAAAGGTATTGTAGCACAGTTGTCTTATGATAAGACAATGGCCGATAAATTGATATACTTCCCTAATGATAAAATACAAAACTTTTACTTCTGTAGATTACAATTAGTGGTTGAAGACATTCAACTAAATGAACCAACCAATCAAAATTTAATAAATTTCCTTATAATTGCTGAGCCAACGGATAAGAGAACGTTATTGTATTAACTTTGGGTACTAGTGTAATAAACAGCTCAATGTCCCCTCCATCTTTGGCAGTTACCCTATAATTTAGAAATGTTCAATGTTTGTCTGAATTTATAAATGTCAGATCGACCTACAGCATAAAAATGATTTGTTTTTATACTACAGTCTCTATGCCATGCAGTCCGAGGCTATAATTATATTACAATCTCCGCTCGTTTATCGTTTCAGACATCAAACAGACAAAGATTGTAATAATGACCCCTCCCTTAGAATTTAGTTGCTTTGCACCTAGCATCTAGGGAAGGGCGGGGTTGTAAGGAAAATAGCTAAGCTAAAAACCACCCTCAGTCATTTATAAAGCTTCTCTGAAAAGAACAATCAGTTTGGATCTGCAATTCCTGAGATCTATAGCTTCAGAGAAGAACTATACTAATTTACATTATAGGATTACATCCTATTATATAAAGTAGTACCTTTTTGTCTGAATCGTAAGATTTTAAACTGTTTTTAACCTGTTTTTGAATGGGGGGTCAAAGGTCAAGGACACCTATAGAATCAGACTGCAGAGCCCAAATTTGAATTAAGTCCCCAATAAACTTTTTTTGGGGGATTTAAAA
>LS045587.1:0-13022 GCA_900241095.1 Acartia tonsa
AGAAGCTACCCTGTTAAGGAGAACCCGATCGGTTCAGCAGTTAGCGAGATCCTTCGGTACAAACACACAGACACACAGATACACAGACACAAAGACATCCTGTTACTTTAGTATAAGGATTAAAAACTTCAACTGTTTTAGTTCATTATTCTACACAAGTATTGTTATTTTGATTTCTCTCAATATCTGCACTTTTATGATCTAATTGCATGGTTAGAAGCACCATCTTGCTAATGTTATGTGGAAATTTACAATGAGATTGTAGTCTGTATGACAAAGAGATTAAATGTTGTTTTTTAACCCCATACATGGAAAGGAGGGGTCATGTAGCCCAACCCTCTAAGGCCCTTTCTTCATTTTTAGTAGAAAAGGTAAACTAAAAGTATGGGTTAATATTATGATATTCGTGATTAAATAATTTTATCTAGGTGATGAATCAGTTTGCGAGAACTTTAACTCATTTTTGTTTTAGTATGTAATGAATTGTTTATATATAAGTTAACCTAAAATAAAAAAAAAACTTTAAGTTATGAGTATTTAGATTGTTTAGTGTTTGATGAGACTTTTGCTGATGTGACTGAACATTCTCCACAAATGTAATCAATTTTTTTCTTCACTTAAATTTAAGGAGCTTAGTGTATATTTGTCTTTTAGGATCTTACAGTTTATCAATGAAAATACTTCAGGAAGCTTAGTATTGGTTTTATTTTAAGCAAGATTTAGGCTATTTTAGATGGAGGTATATCTATCTGTAAGTATTTTATTACAAAAGTTATGCAACAAACTAAATCTTTCCCAAAATCAACAGTTTAAACATTCAAACTTATTTTTATTTTTTAAGGGTATTTTTATGATGATGATTATCCAATTCTAACTAGTTTAAGTTATGATGAGACTGCTGATAGTGCCACATTATATCCAGCAGGATAGTTATTGCAAAACATTGATTGGCTTTTTGAATATTTATCATTTGAAGTCATAAACTCTCTGACCCCCCACTCCCCCCCCCCCATCAACCCACACATCTGACCATATTTTTTGCACCTAATACACAGTGAAGAATATTTTCCTATTTGCACAAAATGTATGCTTGCAAGTAATGCACTTTCTAGTAATGAACAATAAACATAAAAGGTAGATTCCTATTATTGAAAGATATTATTTTTTTATTTAGTAATATTGTATTCAACATAATCTTCACATCAAATTCAGGAATCTGTCTTAAATAACATCAGAGAAAAATACTTCTGGCATATTGAAATACTTCCCCTGGTCAATATTTTTTCAAATTTTTTTAGGTTATGCTTATTATTATCTTTCTGATGGTGCGTATAAGGAAAATAATGAATATTATCAAGATGATAAAGATCTATTAATTGATGAGGAAGAAGAAAATAATGCAGGAGAGTTATTGCCATAAAAAAAAAATCTTTTACAAATATCCTTAAATAGCTGGATGTATGTTTGTTTGGTAAGATTTTGTAAACAGTTGTAGTTATTGACACTAATTCTTCAGGAAGCTTAGTATTGGTAAAGAGCTGGGTTTAGGCTATTTTGCATGAGAGAAGGTGGAGGACTGTCTCTCTTTTATTCCATAAAAAATCATAGATAACTAATTCTGTAATTTTTATTGAACATTTTGTAAGGAAACTTACATTTTTAATTTTCCTATTTGCTTCCTATGTTTCCTATTAAAAAACATTTGGGAATATTGCTACTAGTCGAAATAAATGAATATTAGGGTTGGAAAACTGAATTTTTTTACCATTTATGAAAACAATTCTTTCAATTTAATAATTAAGGTCTACTTTAATTCAGTATAAAAGAGCAGTCAGTTCATTATTTTTGTTTGTTTCTAATGTTTAGATGAATAATATGATTTGGACCATTTTTTATGGTGGGACTAGAATCTTATATTTAAGAACATCCTTGGAGGATATTATAGTTAAAATGTAATGGATTTGTGTCCAGACATTATTCTCTAAAAATGGAAAATCACTAATCTGTTGCTGTCACAATTACTTAATTAACTTAATTTTTAACAATTTCATCAAACTATTTCAGGAAGCAAGATAGATCATAATCAACAATTTTGCCTTTGTTTTAATCAAACTTTATTTATTAGGAGATTATGAAATTGCATATTCACTTGGTAACAAAGTACATTTAGCTGGATCACCTAACTTTAATGCCGCACCTCCTCAAGCAGGATATCCAATTTTAGGATAGCTATTGCTAAATTGTTACATATACATTTTTAGATTAAATGTACCAACTTTGAAAAAAAATATTTGCTAAATCACTGTAAACTAATGAAATCTTTTTTCCCTTAACATAACTTAAGCTTCTATCATATCCAGTTTTCCAAAACTAACACCTGTTTTTTTTATAATCCTTGGCTCCTACAATTGCCAACTATTTTTGTCAGTAACATCTAGTAGTTAGTGTTTATAAACAAAATTTCAGTTACTTGTAAGATATACATTATACATATGTATATTAGTCACATAATAGTTTTTAGAATTTCAATTATTTTGTTAAGAATTGATTTAAAACAGTGTTTTAACACTTTTGTGGTAAAGAGGTTTTATAGAGAGGCAGAAAAAGTATCCTAAAACGATCTCAAATCTTAATTAATATTGAATTGAAATAGCTTAAGACCATCCTATGTGAAGCCTATCTAAAATGAAGAACTCAACCAGTTCAGAAGTTTTCTCCAGTAGAGTCTTTAGCTTCAGACAAAAAGGCCTTCTACTTTAAAAAATTAGGTTGGAAAAGTTTTTCTTTATTTTTCAGGGTATTATGGATATGGGTTTGGGCATTATGGAACATATCAAGTTTTAGCTGCTGAATCATTTCCAAGAACAACAACATCATTTGGAATGACAACTACCACAACTCCATATACTACAACAACTTCATATATTTATACAACTACATATGGACAAAGACAAGGAATGAGTTATTCTGTAACAAACAAATCACCAATGTATACTTAACTTATTTTGTATTCAGGACTGGTCTTATTTCAATGTGTCAATCTGGTGTAATATTAGCCTATGAAAATATTATTATGTTTCAGGGAGTTATGATGATTATGACACTGGTGAAAGTTTCATTAGTTACAGTGCTGTACCTTCAAGTGTGACTCTTTTACCATATAATTATTCTACACTATATTTATTAGCACATGATTCAGCTTGCACTTACTATAAACAACTTACTATTTTCTAAAAAAAAGTACATCTAAATCTTCCTTTTATAAAACTTTTTTACTTAATGTAATCTAAACAACTTTTAAATTTTTTAACAATATTAACAATGGATTTTGTTTTCCTGTCTTTGTAATATGGCAAAAAAATTTCATTAACAGATGCCAAATAAATAGTAAATTTGATATTTTTACTTATGATTATGAGCCTTGAGCTGTGCATGTTATATAACAATTTTAAAACTAATATGGTGAATGTAGAAATAATACATCAGTGGATAATGTACAGTATATGCAGAGACCCATGACCCCTGTGGCTGTTAGCATGAGAAGAAAAGGTGGTGGTAATCATTTTTTATTAATTTATGTTAAATTCTTACTCAAGATTCTTTTTCTTAATTTACAACAAAATTCTAATTCTTTTTTATGCAGTAATTTAACTAAATTTCAATTAGTATTTTTATTGGTGATGGACTATACTATGCATGAATTTCTTCACTCTAATTTTGACACTTTTCTTCAAACCTATTGTTAAAAAATTTAAATAAATATGACAAAAGTGAAGCTTTGGTAATTGACAGTAAATAATTTTGCCATTTTTCATCCTTTTTTTCTTTTTTACATTTCAATTTTAAACCAGCAACAAAAAATCAAATTCTGTAGTAATTTAAAGACATTAAATAGTTCCCAGTATTTATTGAAAAGTTCTGATGTTAATGAATCATTGACTATTAACATATAATTAAATATTTCAATTTGCAATAACTTGTCCTTTTCCACAGAATCAGATTTCAGTGCAGAAGTTTCTTCTTCTTCTGCTTCTTCCACCTTTGATCCTAAGGTAAACACAGGACAATGGTTAATAGTCATTTCTTGCATCGTATTATAAACATCTTTCTTTGGATATATAATGTACAATTATAAGGTGAAAACTAGTTTTTTTCGCCTGGAGATGCTGAAGGCTTGGGCTAAAAAACTGGTTTTAATCTTATGATTGTACATTTTTATAATCATAAAAAATGGATATAATATGATGCTAGACATAGTTTTTTCATGGATGATAATCGGTTCTAATCCACACTGGATATTAATTAGTTTCAAATGAATATTCTATTATCATAAGAAAAGGTTTGGTGTTTCCCTCATAGTGCATATTTGAGTACATAAACCTCACTCCCCCCTTATTTTGAAATAAATTGAAAATAAGGGGGGGATTATAAAATAAATTACTCACTTTAGTTAGTGCCATGTATTTCATGAAATATTTTCTCCCTAATTTTTAACAAATTTAAAAAATAAGTCGGAGGGAGTTCATTGCACAAAACTCACTTTGAGGGAAAGCACCAAATATTCTTAGATTATGTTAAAATATAACCCAGGACTCAAAATTGAGTCAAATACTCATAAATCTTTATTTTGCTCAGGCTGCCCCCACTGTTCGCACAGAATTCCCAGAAACCTGGTTGTTTGATCTGGTCCCTATTCAACAATTTAAAAGGTTGGTAGTTTTTTAACAAAAAAAATATGTTTATTAGGTTTCTTTTGGAGAAATAGTTGGAAAAATATTTTTTTAACCATTTCCTTATAATTTTTGATTAGTCTAAATAATTTGAGGCCCTGAATGAGTGAGCTGAGCCTTGAATCATAATCTAAGAGTAATGCTCAGGGGTTGTGTTATCTGTGTTCAAGTAGCCAATAATAGGATTGAAACCAAGATTGTTTAATATGGTTAAATCTCTCATTTCCTCTCCCAAGTTTTGGCCCCCGGGAAAAATATGATATTTTACAAAATTAACTTAGCTCATGGAACAAATGGCCTTGATTGACATACTGTCAACATGATTGATGTATAATATTTGATAACTGTATTAACAGCATATTACGTTGTCTAGTAAATTTACTATAACTACCATCATTTTATTCATCTCCCAAAATATCATCCCATAGAAAAATCCACTAAATTTTAATTTAATTCAGTGAGGTGTATGCTCCTGACACCCTGACCTCCTGGACAGCTGAGGCTGTATGTTTGAGTTCCAGCAATGGTTTGGGTGTTGCAACTCCCCAGAAACTTGTTGTTACTCAGGTTCAACTATAAATAAATGAAAATCAAGCACAAGAATTTTTAACCTGAATGGAATATTTTTGTTTAATTTATTATTTTACACAAGGAAAAGGGAATGTGATTCTTGAAAATTTCCCCTAAACTCCCTTCCCTTTTTTCTTCCATTATCCACTTCCCTTTTAGTTATACCAAATTTTACTCCAATAAAATATTTAACTTTAAATATTTAACTTCGGCAATTTCAATTGGAATAAATTGGATGATATAGCAGCCCCTGTATTTTACATAGTGGAATGTTAAAAAATATCTGTTGATCTTAAAGTTATAAATAAGTTATAAGCTGTTGACACATTTAAGCATATTTTTCATGGTTTATGAATAAAAGCCTTGTTTTTTTTTTGTTAGAATACATCATCTAATGAAAAAAGATTCAAACTTAAATTATGTTTTTTTAGGACTTCTTTGCTGATTTGAGACTGCCAGCTTCTGTAAAGAGAGGAGAATCTTTCCCTCTGAATATTAGGTAATATATCCTATTATATAAAGTAGTAAGCTTTTTTTGTCTGTAGCAAAGGATCTCGCTAACCGCTGAACCAATATAGTTATCCTTTACATTGAAGCTTCATATAGGTCCAGGGAAAATTTTTAATTGTTTAGGGGAAGTTACCTCTACCCGCCCACCTTAAATGCCCCTAGAGGCTTCTAGGGGGACGTAGCTGCTAGTTCATAATAAAGTAACAGGAAGTCTGTTTGTTTGTACCGAAGGATCTCGCTAACCGCTAAACCGATATGGTTCTCCTTCACATAGTAGCTTCTCATAGGTCCCGGGAAGATCTATAACTATTTTGAGGAAGGGTACCACCACCCTCCTAAGAAAAATCTTCTAAAAAAATACCTACCAACCCTCCCCATTAAAAAAAGAAAAAATCCCCCTGAAAAAGATTTTTTCTTTTTTCTTTTTTAATCTAAAATAAAAACTGGGTTATCTAATTCAACTAGAGGCTTCTAGGGGCATGGCCGCTAGTTATAAATATTAGAAGAGAAAAATATTATCCTTAGATAAGTGAGATAAGGAGATGTTTTTGTACAGAAACAAGAGCAACTTTAGATACTAAGAAAGAAAACCCATATAGTTGGCTATCAGTTATCTGTTAGAATTCTTCTAATTTGGGGTGTAAGAGTAACCTAACACTTTATCACACAGAGTAATAATCAAACATTTTTTCTTCAGTGTTTTCAACAATCTTGAGACCCAGCTACCTTTGACCCTGACAGTTGAAGGAGACAATATTGAAGCATCTGAAAATAACAAACAGCTATGCCTTGATGGTCAGAAGAGCCAACTTGTCAGCATTCCAACAAAGTAAGTTAGACATGATATAACAGGCAGGAAAACTTTGTACATGAACCAAAAATACTATCACTTAAATATATTGAAATTACCAAGATGTGTACTGTGTTTTTACATCATAAATCCTTATAATTGGCAACTAAATGTTTATTTTCTTTTAACTATTCTTATAATTATAAAGGTTTTATTGTTAAAGATCAAGATTGCTATCTGATTCCATAATTCAATTTTTAATTTGTTTTTAGGGCATTGAAAACTGGAGATGTCAACATAACTGTTTCATTGGAGATTAGTAGTGTACAGGTTACCTATTTAAATTCATTTCATTAATATTACACTTTTTTATAATAGTGCTTTGTTAAGTAATTAAAAGCAGGGTATTTTATAGGAATGAGATTAAATTGAGCAGCAATGTGCCAAAATTTAGAATAATGGTTTTACCAACTTAACAAAAAAATATTAGGGCTGTGCTGAGGCAGTGGACAATTCTGGCTTTGTTGACCGTCTGGAGAGACCTGTCCTTGTTAAACCCGAGGGAATACCTGTGGAGAAGGTTCAGTCAGAGATGGTTTGTCTCAAGGAGGGAGAACAAAGGGATGTGCAGTTTGAGAGGCTGGTTCTTCCTGATGAGGTTAGTTAGGACAATTTGCAAAAGATAACTTAACCTTTCTATTATAAATATAAATTTGTTTATTTATATCACTGGAAGCAAGTTCAAATCTTACTTTTCCTTTTAAAAGTTTGCGTGATGGTGGTGGGGGATTAAAGTGTAAAAGTTCATGGGAGGGTAAACAATTAATACTGATAAAATTCCAGTAGAGTGGAGACTTTTTTTAATACTTTTATATCCCCCAAAAATATAAGCAGCAACCTTGCCTAACATTAAACTTCTATTTTATAGTTAATTTTTCTTTTAGACTGTCTCCGACTCTGAGAGAGCCTATGTCTTTACTTCTGGGGATGTCATGGCTGCCTCACTCAAGAACATAGGCAACCTTGTTCAACTGCCAACAGGTAAATTTATGGCAACTTTGATCAGTTACAAACAGGTTTATAATAATGGCAACCCTGTTTAATTACTAACATATAAAACAAGTATGGAAATCAAGTAATTATGGCAACCCTGTTCATCTGCCAACATGTATAATTATAGCAACCTTGTTCAGCTGCCAAAAGGTAAATTTATGGAAACCTTGTTCAGCTCCCAACAGGTAAATTTATGGCAACCTTGTTCAGCTGCCAACAAGAAAAAATTATGGCAACCTTGTTATGTCTTTACTTCTGGTGATGTCGCTGCTACCTCACTTAGCTAGAAACATGTATATGATTATGGCAACCTTGTTAAGCTACTAACATTATATGATTATGGCAACTTTGTTCATCTACAAAAAGATATATGATTATGGCAACCTTGTTCAGCTGTCAACAGGTTAAAGTATGGCAACCTTGTTAAGCTTCTAACATTATATAATTATGGCAATCTTGTTCAGCTACAAAAAGATACATGATTATGGCAACCCAGTTCAGCTGCCAACAGGTAAAATTATGGCAACATTGTTCAACTGTAACAGGTATAATTATGGAAACCTTGTTCAGCTACAAATATGTTTAGAATTATGGCAACCATGTTCAGCTTCAAACAGATAAAATTATGGCAATCTTGGTCAACATTTTGTAATTATTTTTATTTTGTGAAATATATATTTTTAATCATCTTAGTAATATGTACTTTTTACTAGGATGTGGAGAACAGAATATGATAAGATTGGCCCCCAATATTTATCTTCTGGAATACCTGCAGTCCAACTCCAAGAAAATGCCAGGTAATTCAGGTATCTAAAGGGATAGAGTGGCCAATAAAATGATGTACATCCCTAATGATGATAATCAAAATTACCCCTTCTGTAAATTACATTTAGTGGTTGATACGTTTGGACACTCAACTTAATGAACCAACCAATTATAACTGAATAAAAGTTCCCAATGATGTTAGCCAATGAATGAGAAAACGTTATTATAAAACTTTGAGGACTAGTTAATAAACAGCCCAATGTCCCATCTCTCCCTGTAGGTAATTAATATTGTCTGTGGTTTTTTTATTCATTTTAACAGACAATATGCTAGAATCAAGAAAACCCAACGTATAAAATGAATTTAAAAACGGGAATATTGTAAGGGATTCTCTTAACAATTAAAGAATGCTCAACTGTCAAAATGATTATAGAAGATTCTCGCATAACCTGAAAAAAAATATTTATCTAAGCTAGCTGAATAACCATACCCAACCCCTTCTTATGAATTTACCCAAGAAGGAACATATTGACCAATATCTTAGCAACTATAAGGACTATATAGGACTATAATAGCAACCTAAAATGAAAACAAAAATAATCCTGTCAAAGTATCCACGTATTCTATGTATATCCATTACGGGTAAACAAATAGAATTATTTTCCTAAACGTTCCTTGTTAAGTACAAAAATAGATAGGGATTCTTTCTATGTCCCATAAAAATTTACCTAATATCTTTGTTTAGAACTGGAAGAGAAGGCGAAGGGATTCATGTCCATTGGTTATGACAGACAAGCTAAATACAGACACCCAGGTAAATTATGTTACATTATAACCTGACCCGCAATTCTCAAAGAAGCTACTCAATCATTACATGATTACATCAACCAGGCCTACAGTTTTGGCAGGTGTAAGCCACCCTTATTAATGGCACTCTCATATGAATAAGGAGCGTAGACGAGGGAAAGCATGTTAAATCTGCTTGACATGTAGAATCATAACTTTTTACAAATCTCCCCCTTTACAACCTTAAATTATTCATCAACATTGAGAGTGAGTTAAATCAGGTGATGTTTGTAATAAAGTGTTCCCGGGTTCGAATATATCCAAATATTGTCCAGACATAATTTTAACAGACAAAATAAGGCACACTAAAGTTATCTGGAATAGTTATTAATACACAGTTATCTAACAGACTTTTATACTCATGTTTTCTTCATGCTTTCCCTGTGCATCTTTGAATCTTCTCTATTACATATTATTTGTAGGCATTCTTATATCGCTTATAACAATGTGCTTACCAATGCTTGGCAGCTTGATGCATTTAAATATTTGGAAATAAAAAATACCAAGAACATTTTACTGCACTAGATACAAAAAGTCACATACTTTTTTGTTTGTACAGTGTTGATTTTTTGTTCTCTCTAAGGGCTCCCCACCAACCCTACCCCATCGCCCAACTATCGAGGGTTGAGACATAAATTTTTGGTACGGATGAGAACCGGTTCTAATCAACCTGATTTTAATTGGTTTCGAATGAATACGAGAATTAGCCATTATTAATTCACAGGAGGAGCCTACAGTATCTGGGGAGGAGATGACAAGAAGGATGGATCCACCTGGCTCACTGCTTTTGTTGTCAAAGTTTTCTCCCAAGCTTCTAAATATATCAAGGTAATCAATCATACCCAGGTATAAGACAATGGCCGATAAATTAATGCACATACTCAATGATGATACTCAAAATTAACCCCTTAAGTAATTTAAAACTAGTGGTTGAAATGTTTGGACACAACTAAATGAACTAACTAATCAAAATTCAATAAAAGTCTCCAAAGTTGTTAAGCTAATGAATAAAGAAATAAAATTTTGGGGACTAGTGTAATAAGCAGCCCAATGTCCCCTTCCTCCCTGCCAACAAACGGACCACAATATTTAGATTTAGGCTATTGTTTATAAAGATTCATTAGATTTTAAATGATTGGTTTCCTTATAGCTTTCATATCTGAAATTTTGTTTTAAGATATCTATGTAAAAATCCATCTTGAATAATCAAATAATTATGCTTGAATCTTGATTTAAAAATATATTTATGACTTAGCCCTCAATTTTTTTTATTTAACCAGAGGACATTGTTTATTTCATTAATAATCTAAACAAGGGGTAATTTTGTGTTTCATATTCGGGATATGCATCAATTAATCAGCCATTATCATATCTCATTAGATCCCTGTTATTTAACCCTTTTTGCTGTTATAAACGACATTTTCTTCCAGGTTGAAAAAGGGCCATTGGAAGATTCTGTGCAATGGTTGATGAGCCTTCAGCAGGAGGATGGATGCTTTGAAAAACAGGGTTATGTTCATAGCTCATCTCTGCAAGGTGAAATAGAAGTGCAGTTCATGGTATTTAAGGTTTTGAATCTACAAACAAATTAGCCCAAACCATCCCAGGATCTATGCGAAGCTTCCCTAAATTGAAGAAGCCCATCAGTTCATTAAGCTACAGACAAAAAATCTTAATACTTTTATAATACTAGCGGTTGCACTCCTAGCATCTAGGTGCTCTCTTAGCAATTCAAAATGGTTTACAGTCCCAATTAATCTATAATAACAAAATTACGCAATATCTAGATTTAAATTAATGGTCGGAAAGTTTGAGCACCGATAGATGCTAGATGAATTGTTAATCAAAATTTAATGCAATTCCCAAACCCAACGGATAGAAGAAAGTTATTTATATATTGGACATTTGTTATGTTCTTTTACCTATTCTAAAGATATTATTGGATTAGAATATTAGCCAATGCAAAATCTTTACTGCGTATAATTTTATCTAGTTTGATCCGAAGTTCTTTACCCAATATAAATGTTTTAATTAAGGTGGAAACTCCAACAGCAGTCTGACTTCATTTGTGCTCATTTCTCTCTCGGAATACAGGAAAAAGCTTACTTTGATTAAATTTTCCCCTCAAATGGAATGTTAGAGGTTTTACTTTAATGCCCCTGGTCGATTATAGCCCCCCCCCCCTAACTTCATATACTAATAAATTAAAAATAAGACTAGGGAGACTTTTATGTTAGGTAAGGTTAGGCTATATTGGGCAAGGGCCATCTACAGGGGTGAGGCTTAAAGAAAAAATGCCTCCTACCTAAAATAAGTAGGGAGGATTTATGTGCACGCCATTCACTTTGGGGGAAAGCACTAGAGGGTTCTTCTAACTACAAAGCTATTTTTGCACCATTGAGAATTATAGAAAGAGTATAAAATAAGCTTAATTTTGCCCACAGAAAGAATATACTACAAAATGACGAGAGCCCTCTCATTGCTACGGTAGATAAAGCTATTACTAATGGTCTCAATTGTGTCTTCAATGAGCTCAATGTCACTGCCAGGAAACAATTTAACAAAAATTTAATTATTTTTACCAGAAAAAAATTTTAGGCATAGTAATATAAAAGTGACTTAAAGCTCATTCAATATATAACTCTGATTAGTATAATTCATTCTAATTAAATTGAATTTATTGATAATGAAGTAAAATAATTTTAATGGTTTTTGGATTTTATTTTCTATTAAAAAATAAATGTTAATTTGTTGTTTTGTTACAGTGATGATCTGTACAGCATGTCTCTTGCTAACTATGCTGCTAACATTGCTGAAGATGACACCTTTGAAGCACAACATGATGAATTGAGAAGTGCTCTTGATGCTAAGGTGATCAAAGTTTTTAAAATTTCAAGAAAATCCCTTTTACTCACCAATTGAGCAACAAATATAATTCTGATTGTTTCACGATATTTCTTTTAGGTTAGGTTAAGTAAAGATCATTGATCCTATAAATTAGATCATTCTTATGAGCCTAGAAGTCTTTTATTAAGTAATTATAACTAATAGCTTTGAAACCTTGAGATTAAAATAATTTTTAAAAAATATTTTAGGCTAACAAGACAATTCCTGGAGCCCTGTTCTGGGATGCTACTTCCAAGGAGGATGATAATAACAGAAGGTGGTGGTACTATTATCCAAGGTAGGATTATTCATTGATTAGCCACAGTTTCTTAGGATTTGGACCTAGGTCATCATGAAGTAGGCTGAGACACTCTTGTATAGCCACCAGGGTCAACTCAAGCTCAACGTTCAAGCACTTTATGATTTGACGCGCTATCTCATGAGAGGTCCTCATTATTACCTCACCCTCACCGTAACAAAGTCACCATAAAGAATGACGCTCACCATGGGGGAGCTTTGGATAAGGGTAGTACTGATATCATGTACGTTAGATCTTTTCATGAAAATACACTTTTTCGAATTTTAGTCTTCTGCTAACCTAAAAAGTTACTTTAGGAGCCTAGAAATACATGTACAAAATTTCAGCTCCCTATCTCTACTGGCGACCTAGCGCCAGGCATGTAAAATATCAACAGATAACGGTAGCACGGCGGTTTTAACAATATCTCAGCAATGTGCAGGTTTTAAGCTCTTCTGCATATTTCAATTTAAACACATAAGGACAAAGATATGATATCCCAAAAATCTTTTGTCAAAGTCTACTCTACACCTAGCGCCAGTCAGTTTTCTAAAATCATGCATTTTATACCTGT
>LS045590.1:7011-23360 GCA_900241095.1 Acartia tonsa
GGTTACCGGATATCCGGCATTTGAAATCAGCCGGATATCCGGTATCCGGCCAAAAAAGTATCCGGCCCAACCCTAGTTAAAATAAAATTACATACTAAGTGTTCAGCAATAAAAATATCAAATTGTTTATTTTATAGCATATACCGCCCAATAAGAAACAATTTTATAGCAAGTTTTTTCTAATGAGTATATCCTCAAAGAAGAATTGGCAAGAAAAAAACGCTTTACTATAGTAATCTTATGGGCAAACCGACGGGATTAAAACTGCTGGATTCGATCAGACAATATAAATACAATGAATTCTATTTGCCTGAAAGCTAATTTCAATTTTATCGCAAGCAAAAATTTATAGTAATGCAGAAATGATAACTTACATCATAGGACAAGTTTGACACAAATATCCTTGTATTCAGAGGACCATCAATGCCCAAACTCTCGAGAAAGCGGACAGAGAGACCATATGTATTTCCGTAATCAACAGGACCCTGAGGGGTGGCCCTTTCCACATGACCACCACCACTACGTCCACCACTGGGACCAGCCGCACCACGGCCGCCGCCATAACCTCGCTCCTTGTCCTTTTCTGTGATGATACGACCATACTTGTCCCTTTCTACGTCAAAATCCTCCTTGACAACGATTTTGCGACCTGGAAACATAAATGATAGAACAACTTAATCCTTAAAATAAATATGATTAGTACAATTAGGAGCACGGACAAACATTCATTTCAAATCCATCTCTTATCATCTTCTCACTGAGAAAAGAATTTAGACTGAACACATCTACAGTCCATTTTTGAATATTCATCTGTTTAAAGATCGCAAAAACAAATCAAATAGATTTGAAAAATCAAATAGTAATTCTATGAAGAACTGCTTTATAATGTTAACTTTAGCTACACATCAATGTATATTGTATATCAACAAAGTGTTGAAATCAAAGAAAATGTAGCTATATAACCGAATAATCAAGTTCAATATATTCTTTAACAGAAATATCGCAACACTTTCAGTTTACAAAAATACCAAAACATAGTTGAACCAATCAAACAAAAGCAAAATTGACTAAAATGATATTGGAACAATTATAAATACCTAACCTAGGTCATTTCAATTTAAAACAACTAAACAAGCTTTCTTTAATTTTCATGTTAGAAGAAATTGAAAAAAACAACACAAGATTAGTTAATATTTTAAAGATCAATTTAAATATAATAGAGAATTGTTGTAAAAATAGTTTCCTAACATGATTAGTAACATCAAAGAACTATTCAAGGATGAAATTTGAAGATAAGACAAGTTTAATGGTTAGCTATATTAATATTATTATTTTTAGTACAGAACAATGGAACATAACCTACCTTTGAAGTCAAACCTATTCATTTTTTCAATGGCCCTCTTGGCTAAATCGGTGCTGGCAAACTCCATAATACCAGCTCCCCTGGGACGTCCTTGTTCATCCTTGATAAAGAAAAACTTAATAAGGTTATCATAAAAGTTTGAATTTTCCCAATTTTTGGCAAGAATAAATAATGAATGAATTAAATCGTAATTATTTTTAAGTCTTCATAATATGTAATCAACTGTACTAAAAGAGAAGTAACTTCTCCAGTATGGCTACGAAACCGATTAACATCCGCTGCATTAGAACTGGTTCTGAGACATACTGAAAAATCATTAATCATTTCGTATTATAGACAATTTTCCACGAATGAAAATTATAAATAATATTATTAATACCAGTTTTGACATTTTACTATCCACGGAAGGTTGTATATAATAAGATGCGATAATTAACAATAAAAGCTTACATTAAACAATTCGACAAAATTGACTTCACCAACTTCCTTTCTGAACAAATCTTTGATCATCTGCCAGGTCACTTCATAGGGAAGGTTACTCACAAAAATACGCCTATCTACATTTCCTTTTTTCATCCTTAACAGAAATATATTATTCATTATACAAATCATAAGCAAATGAGTATATAGGTATTAACATTAATATTTAAATTTTAAAGAAAATACTTAATTTTGTTACACATATACGACACCAACCAGTCAAGGCTGGCTAGACTTTGAAACAATAATTAATCGATAATGTCATCATTAAAATGGCTTATTTTATATATGGGAATGGCAATCTGTCAAATTTTTGGACAGGATTAGGATTCTAATAGGTAAGAATCCGTTAAAAAAATGGCAGATTTTCCGCGGATTCCGGATTCTAGCAATATTTTAAAAATTAAAAATGTAAGTGCTACATATGTCCTAAACATTAATGTTCTTGGTGTTCTCCATTATTCACTTCAGAGAATCGAACCAGATTTTATATATGACTGTTATAAATTTGTGTAGGTATTTAATTTACTCATTCAATATATACCTAGCTATTCGATCAGAGGCATGCAATATATATCTAGAAGTTTACTGGTCATTATTTACCTTCCATCATTATCTCTTCGTGGGGAACGATCTCTTCCGCTCATTCTGTTTCAAATTTAGATCTGTAATCAATTTTATTACCAAAATATTTTAACTATAATCGGTTTAGTTGAAAAATATTGGCAAAAAAACGATAGGAGAGACAATTGAATTAATTTAATCCCAATTTTCGTAAATTAGTTTCTATTAACAAAGGATGATAATGAGTGTCTTAACCAAAAAAACTGCTGTATAGAACAAATAGGCCTCTAAATACTTAAATCTCATTTTTTAATTAATTAGATGCCATAGATTATTTATTTAATTTGTATTTGAAAAAAGAAATATGGCGAATGCCGAATACAAATAATAACAAATACTTCGGCTTTGTAAAGTTGCCAAAAATTTGGCCAATTTCAATGCCATTAGAAATATTTCACTTATTAGGCGTATAACTTCTCATTATATCCACTCATAAACTATCTAGATTATTTTTATATTTCACTATGGTAGTCTCTGAAGGTAATGTAAGAGAAAAATAATGATTTATAATCATTTTGGGTGATATTTGGTTTTGGTATAATGGTATAATTGATATTTGTTTGGTATTCCTTATTTTAGCTCCTTATACTCATCCCAAATTTTCTCTAGACTATAACTCCTTTTATTTGTAAGAAGAAATTACATTATTAAAAAGTAACAAAATTGTTAAAGACTATTGCTAAAGTGCATTTTGATATTATTACTCAAAATATTTCAAATGAGTTTCAGTTATTTTATTTATTGAATATTTAAATATTTAACGAGTAAAAAGGAGAATATATTGATATAAAGTTTATGACCAAAATTTTTGTGTACACTGGATCCTGTGCTGCAGCTGTAGTTTTTTTGTCCAATAAAAAAATGTCGACGAATTGAAAAGAAAATTAATTTAGAATTATTTGTTAAAAACTGCAGAGGTAGTTACCAAAAATATGACTTTATCTAATTTTTGAATTAGTCGACTTTAAAATCGTACAAAGAATATATATGAAAAAAATACGGTAACATTGATTGATTGTGTTGGGAAGAAGGGGGATTATTAATAGCAGACAAACGAGACAACCACGTTTTCCAAACTCGTGTGTGTGGGTTGGAATATATTGAACAGATAAAAACGAAATTTAGTCTACTTTAAATATATGTTTTGGTTACATAATCACATCAGCTAAGTTGTTCTTTGCTTCAGGTAATCATTTATTTAATTTTTAATATCTAGTAATATTTCTTAAGGTTATAGCAAAAATTTAATTGTATTCATATTCAGAATATGCATGATAAGATTATCATATCCATAGCAAAGAACTTTACATATCTTTGGATATTTTATAGTGCTTGCTATTTCTGTCGACTTCATTCAATTTTGTTAGTTTTTTTTATTATTTCATTAGGTTAGTGTTACGATTATTCAATGAGTGCTATATCTGAACAGCAAGATATGAAGCAAGCTGATGTTATCTGTTGTCGACTCCGATTTAGGTAAAACCTTTTTGTCTATATAGTATGGTATTGGTAATGCCTCTGTTGCATCTTTTCTCAGATAGAATATTTATCATTATTATTTTGTGTAAATCATATTTCTGTTTCTATTGTTTTCCATAATTTCATTGACTTCTTTGGTTTTATCTTTCTTTAACTTGTGTGGCAACTTTTAAAACCTTTAGACTTCTATCAAATTTTTCTTTCATTAACATATGCTACAGGGCATTGGCTATAGTAAATATTTAGGCTGAAATATAGGAGGGATGGGGTTTAATGCAACCATCTCATAATCAATGATTTAATGGCACTTAGAATTCGAATTTCGATCTGAAAATTTGCATGAATAATCCTTGGTAGGTCTCTTTTCCCTAAATCCAACAAAAAGTTGGAAAAGTAACGACTTACGGCTGGCGACTCTGCCGTTTTGCCTTGTTTTGGATATCTAGTCAAATTAGTCACGAAATTTATCTCCACATAATACATTTTGTTTTTCGAAAACCTTATCAAACTGTTCTAGCCTGTAGCTGTTGGTACTAGAAATATAATAAGTGGTTAATGCTATCATTTAACATTACTTAAACCAAAAATGATTAATTTGCCCTGAAAATGGGTAAAAAACTGCTGAGCCGCCAGTCGTTACTTTCCAATTTTTGTTCGATTTAGGGAAAATAGAACTTCCAAGGATTACTCCTGAAACATTTCAGATTGAAATTTGAATTTTAAGTGCCATTTAATCATTGATTACGAGATGGTTGCAATAAAAAAACCCTGTATTTGTTCATATTTTCTGTGATTAGAAATTATATTTTTCCATCAAACCCTGGGTGAACTAATAAATCTTTTTTCATATTTTTTATCAATACCCTATGCTAATAGGTCACTGTCACTAGTTAACTAAACTAGTCAGATCGTTTTTTTAACCATAGGAATACTATAATTGTTCATATTATCTGTGTTGATACTAACTACAACATGTATTCATCAACCCCGGTGTGAACTAACAAATCGTTTCTTTTCAAAGTTGAACTAATAACCCTATGCTAATAGGTCACGGTCACTAGTTAACTAAGCTAGTCAGATCGTTTTTTAACCATAGGAATATTATAATTGTTCATATTTTTTGTGTTTATGCTAACTACAACACGTTTTAATCAACCCTGGTGTGAACTTACACATTTAAATGTTTTAAACTTTCAAATTTTATTCTACTGCTTTTGGTAATGGTTATTTTTATCTAGGTTGAATTGGCGTGAATATAGATCTGAAATTGAGCTGTGGAATCTGAAGGTATGTCTTTATTTTAGTACTTCATGATTAGTTAATTCAATATTCAATCTTATGATGTTGAATTTTGTTACACACTCTTTGATCTTTATGAAAATAATTCTTTCTGCTGAATTATTAAAAGTTAAAGGTTGTATTTGCAATTAAAACTTTAATTAAGACCTTAATAGTAATATTCTAAGGTTTCCTGACAAATTTGGATATTTATCATTTAGTAAAATTTCTTGTTCTAATGAGAGGTATGAATTTTTTTTATAATTGTTAACATAAGTTTTTAACGTCCTAAATGATGACAATTTTACATCTTGAGGTGTCTATGAAAATTAATATGCGGATATGAGCCTGATTAGAATGAAAATAAATTATTTAGTACAAAATTATTCATTGGGTACTTATTTTGTTAACTTTTAGTTCACTATCACTGGAACTGAGTTTGTACACCTGTCCATCTTGAAGGTAATTAAATATTATATATTTTTCCTGTGCAAGAAAAGATTAAGATTTCATTAACTGTATATAAAATACATTTAAACTTTGTCTTCAACTTTTATGTGATGAAAATCTTTTAACATGAGGTGTCTATGAGAAATAAAAATGCGGATATGAGCCTGAAAATTTTATTGTGAAATATTATAAAGTTAAAATTTACCCATTTTAATAGAATTAATTTTAGGTTAACACTTCAATGCTTTCATGGTAGAAGATTTGAAAGAGGTAAGATATTATTAAGTAAAATTTCGCAACTTTAAATGATGAAACTTTTTATTCAGAGCATTGGGTTATGACTTTCTATGATTACTATATGACACCTGACATTTTAAAGTTTTAGTATATTTACCTTCTATAATCTTAATCTTACCATTATTTCAATTTAGGTCAAATGGCGTGCTGATTTCGGATTGCTGCTACGTAAAGGTATTTTGAAACTGTTAATTAAAATCTATATGTTATGATGAAATTTTTTATTCAGAGCATTGGGTTATGACTTCATGTGATTACTTTTAGACACCTGACATTTTTAATATGCAGTATATTTACTTTCTAATTCTATGTTCTAAATCTTGAAAGTATTTATATTTAGGTCAAATGTAGTGTTTATTTCGAATTGCTGCTACATAAAGGTATGTTGAAACTGTTAATTAAAAATTTATATTTGTTATGATGAAATCTTTTATTCAGAGCATTGGGTTATGACTTTATGTGATTACTTTTAGACACCTGACATTTTTAATTTTAGAATATTTTACGTCCTATGTAGATAACCTTGTTATAATTTGATTATTATTTCAGTTGAATGGAAGTCTGTTGTTAGGATGTTAATTAAACCAGCCTTAAGCGATTTGAAAGGTAATGTTAATCCTCTGAAACTAGTTTCTACTTTCTATTTTCTTGTGTTAATGATGATAATATATCCATGTCTGATAATTATGATAGTTACTTGGGCTTAGGCTTTTCTGATTTTTATTAATTTAAAATAAGCTCTCTTATTATTTAATCCATGCTTTCATCTTTATATTTTTCAAGGATGATAATCAGCATGAAGAAACTGAATTCTTTAGGGCTATGGTAAGTATTATGTTTCGCTTTGTTTGAATCAAATTCACAGTAGACCAGGGGTGTATATTCTTTCAATTTTTCCCTGCTGCATTTCTTTTTCTTTTTTAGTTTTTCCAGCAAGGCAGGGGGAAAAGGAAAAATATTCCCCCCCCCCTTCGTACATTTTATGAATCTTTTCCACCAAATTTTTTCAAGTTAATTCTCCAACCACATATTATTAATTCCCCGTCAACCACCTTTGGCAGGGTCAAATTTGCAGAATTTACAACCCTGAGTTTCTATGTTTATATCTATGATGACTAATATTTTGTTTGATGTCCATGATTGCATCGAATACTTAACTTGCCTTATTCAATTTCATACATTTAATTTATTTGATTTTAACCTTGTTTCATATTTTTTTTTATATAAAGAATAGACTGGGATTATAAAGAAAAGTATTACTAGACCTCTAGAGGTAATTTGTTTCTTTAAAATTTGACTTGTTCATTCTAATCTTGTGATGAATATTAAAAAGAGCTTTTTAACCATGATTTCTAATGATTATTAAATGATAGGACTGAAATTTATCCTTTTTATGAGTTTTTAAAAATTCTGTCTGATCATTATAAACTTTTTTTTCTTCTTAGGTTTATAAGAGATTTATATCAAACAATCCAACCCTGCAAGTTTTAATTTATATCAATCAAGTTGTAAAATTCAGAGGTATTTTTCTTTCAAATCTTACTTTATTTGGTATCAACATGATGATTGTTCTAAAGCACCTTTTTTCTATGATCTAAATGATTATTAATAGAACGGCCAACTGAAATAAAATCTGTTCAATATATAAAATAAAGGATGTGCAATATTTTTTATTGTTCTTTTAATTTAGGTTGATTAGTCCCTACTGAAGTTTATGGAAGTTTTGAAAATAACTAGGTAAAATTTCTTTTCAATCTTCCTATGTATTTTATTAACATGATGAATGTTCTAAAATCACCATCTTTCGGCTGATAATAATGATTATAAACAGAACGGCCATCTGACTTTCTAAAATCATTAATATAAATCTGTTGTGTTTTATCATTTTATTGATGTACCTTTAATTAAGGTTGTTTCCAAATCTTTAATGTTGTCTGCTTAAAAGGTAATTTTAATATTAAAAATCTTTTTATATTCTAAATGATGAGTCGTTGCTTGACAACTTCGACTTTCCCAGCTCTCGGAACCCATAACTGACGAAATTTACGTTCCAAATATATCTAACTGACAAATAAGACCTTTTAATTGGAATAAATAGTTAAATATTTCAAACTGTCACTTTTCTAGAAGTTATTGAATGCCAAGCTGAACTGCTAGTTTATTAATAGTTTTACTATTTCTAAGGTAAGCAAGTTTATAATTTTGAAGCGTTTAATAATAAAATGATGTTTTGCACTACTGATCTTTTGATATGATGACTCTTATCTAACACCAACCATCAACCTGATTTAGAAACCTTCAAATTTCAATTTAAAAACTTTCTTAAGAATCCTAAAGTAAGAGTTCTTTATTTAGGATTCGTTGGCTTTCAAACTATTACTTCAAACCATAAATTCAGGTAATTTCAAAATAAGCCTTAGCTTGTAATACAACCTAAAGCTCCCTTTTTTTAAATTTTTTTTTTATTATAAAATGATGTTTTGCACTACTGATCTTCTGATATGATGACTCTTATCTAACACCAACCATCAACCTGATTTAGAAACTTGTAAATTTCAATTTAAAAACTTTCTTAAGAATCCTAAAGTAACTGTTCTTTTTTTAGGATTCGTTGGCTTTCAAACTAGTACTTCAAACCATAAATTCAGGTAATTTCAAAGTTAAGTTTGGTCCTAAATATGATTTAAAATTAACCAGTTCTGCTACAAAAATGCAGTGATGATTAACATTTACCATCCCACAGCGCTCTGATCTTATTTGTTTTAAAGTAAATAAAATGTTTATCCGTAGTAGAGCAAAGAATAAAGTTACTTTATTTTAGGAATTTATGAAAATAAAGCTGTAGTTTACTTGCCAGTTTAATTCTTTATTATATAAGGTAAAAATAAAAAAAAAATATTTTATGGCTTTTTATAATAAAATGATGTTTTGCATTACTGATCTATTGATATGATGACTCTCATCTAACACCAACCATCAACCTGATTTACAAAATTGCAAATTTCAATTGTTAAAAATTTTAAGAATCCTGAATTAACATTTATCAACTATTTAGGATACACTGGCTTTCAACTATATTATTACGTCAACCACAAATTCAGGTATTTTTAATATTCTTGCTACTTATACATGAATTTGTCTTTAAAATTATTTTAATTAACCAGTTCTGCTATTGAAATGTAGTGATTATTAACATTTACCATCCCATAGCGCTCTGATCTTATTTGTTTTAAAGTAAATGAAATGTTTATCGGTAGTGGAGCAAAAAATAAAGTTAATTTTTTATTTTTAGGAATTTTGAAGGCAAAGCTTAAGTTGACTCGTCAGTTTAATACGGTCTTAGTATATAAGGTAAATATTTGAAATATTTTTTAAGTATTTTTATATTAAAATGATGTATTTCACTACTGATCTTCTGATATGATGACTCTTATCTAACACCAACCATCAACCTGATTTAGAAACCTTCAAATTCTATATAAAAATTCAGTCTATTCTTTTATTAATCTGTCTTTATTATTTAGGTTTTTTGGCTTCAAAACAATCAATGTTTCAACCATAATTGCTGCAGGTAGTTTTAACATTTCACATGTTTGTTATTGGAAATTAAATTTTAAATATTTTAATATTTTGAACTTAATTTTATCTTATGATGATTTAAAATTAACCAGTTCTGCTACTGAAATGTAGTGATGATTAACATTTACCATCCCACAGCGCTCTGATTCTATTTGTTTTAAAGTAATTAAAAGTTTATTGGAAGGAGAGTAAGAAATAAAGTTACTTTTTTGTAGGAAATTATGGAAATAAAATTTTGGTCTACTTGCCATTTAAATGCAGAAGTAAATCAAGGTAAAAATGTCAATTATTTGGAAGCTTATGATATTAAAATGATGAATTCCACTACTGATCTTCTGATATGATTACTCCTATCTAACACCAATCAATAAGCTGATTTAGAAACCTTTAAATTCTATAAAAATTCAGACTATTCTTTTATTAATTTGTCTTTATTATTTAGGATTCTTTGGCTTCTAAACTATCAATGTTTCAACCATAATTGCAGGTATTTTTTAATATTTCACATGTTATTTAATTTAATGGAAATTTTGAAATATTCCCCTTTGTGTAATATTTTGAACTTTATTTTTTTCTTATGATGATTTAAAATTAACCAGTTCTGCTACTGAAATGCAGTGATGATTAACATTTACCATCCCACAGCGCTCTGATCTTTTTTGGTTTTTAAGTAAATTAAAAGGTTATTGAAGGAGAATAAAAAATAAAGTTATTTTTTTGTAGGAAATTATGAAAATAAAATTTTGGTCTACTTGCCAGTTAAATGCAGAAGTATATCAAGGTAAAAATGTCAATTATTTAGAAGCTTATGATATTAAAATGATGTTTTGCACTACTGATCTTCTGATATGATGACTCCTATCTAACACCAATCACCAAGCTGATTTAGAAACCTAATAATTTCAATTTTAAATAAATTAGGAGAATCCTGAATTAACGTTTATCAACTATTTAGGAGACCCTCTGGATTTCAAACTAGATTATTAAGCCTACCATAAATTCAGGTATTTTTAATATTCTTGCTTTTACATGAATTTGTCCTTAAAATGATTTAAAACTAGTTTTGTTACTGAATCGCAATGATGATCACTATTTACCATCCTGCAGCGCTCTGATTATAATTTTAGTATTTTCCCAAATTCTATTAGATTTATTTTGTATTGATCTTTTGATATTATTATTCGCGTTAGTACTCTGAAATCCTAATCTTACACGTGATTAAAATTTCAAGGCGCCCTCTACTGAGAACCCAATTATACTGCTGATACAGCTTCACGTATGATAAAATCTTAAATTATTCCACATATTTAGTTTTAACATTTTTGCTTTATAAATTTATTATTTAGATTGCCACGAGTTTTTATGATCCTTCATTGCTTATTGAGCTATTACCTAGGTAATTATTAATTAAATTGTAAAATTAATATTTCACATGAGGAAAATTTAACTGCAACTTCCAAACGTCATGAATGAGGACTTAACCTTGGAGAACTGAAATTCTTTCAAGTGTAAAAGTTAAATCTGTTTATTCTCTTTTAATAATATTAGTCTTTCCTTTAAGGCTAAGGAGATATTTTGTGGAGAATGCTGTTTCATAAGGTAATATACTTTAATATATCAGATTGTATATTATACTAGTACTTAATATTTTTTGTTAAACTTTTACTGATTAAATCTAATTATTTTGTTATTAGTTAACTATTATATTGTGCAACATAAGTTTGATTTATATCAAATGTGGATGAATATTAAATAGTTGTAGAGTATTTAACCTAGATTCTTGAGTTTTTAGACATGAGTTAGGTTTGGTACAAGGCTAGTTTTCGAACCTGCCAACCTACTTGAACCTAACTCAAGTGGACGGAAACCATGTTTAATATGGCCTATTTCCCCTACCACAATGTCTTATATTATTACAGGGTTTGGACCTGGAGTCACTTGACCGCTTGCGGACTTTTGATTTTAGTTGACTGAACGTTATCCTGTAGGAGTGTATATTCCTATTCTTATCTAGAGCTACTCTGTAGCTGTGACTAGAAAGATATACCATGCACACCACAAAACAAACTTCTTGATTTGGCTATCGTTCATGTAGATACGCTTAAGAGATACTTTAAGAAGTTTTGTTGATGAAAGTTTTTAAAACAAAATTTTTAATTTATTAATCTAACGAGACTTTCTTTTTTTTAAACTGGTAAGAGATTAAAATTAAAAAGCCTTATATTTCAAATTCCTTTGCTTTATACTAGAGTTATTTTTTAAAGAGTATCTTCTAAAAGACATCCTTGAAATTAAACCATTAAATACATACTAAAGCTTCTATAACCTCTAGTTCTTGACACTATTTAGCCTCTCTATGGTTTCACAGTGTTTTCTGAGGAAGATCAAAATTTGATTTTTAACTTCAGGGATTTATGATTTTAATAAATTTATCCCTTCCTCGAAATTAAAACACTTTGACTAAATAGACTTAAATATTACTCCTGTAATTCCAAAGTTAATATTTCTAAATTTTTCAGGTTTTTAATTTGTGATGTGAACACTGACTCACTTTGTTTTGATGGTAAGAAAGTTTGTTAAGTATGAGTTCGAAACAAATTTATATCCGCTGGATTAGATCCGGTTCTCTGCTGTACTGAAAATAATGCATCTTATTGAGACAATTTCCTGCGAATAATAAAAAAAATTCTAATACCAGTCCGTCGTGATTAATAAGTAATAACACTAGAATTATTTTAAGTTCTCTAATAAATAACAATTTTTTATACTGGGAAAATATTAAAATGATGTTAAATCTACAACTCCTAATATTTCGAATACTCTAGACAATTAATTTTGTCTTTTGTTTAGAAAGCTGATTCAATCACTTTGCAATTTTCTGATTTTCATTAATTTCTAGTTTAAAATAATAAATATTGGAATTCGGTACAATTTTTTTATTTAGGTGCTGGGAAGAGTTGTAAAATAATCCTTGTATTCTTTTTCATGGGTAAGTTTTTTTTCCCCCAAAGGTAGGAGTAGGCTGCGCTAAAAAAGTTTGTGAGTTTTAAGTTAAACTGTAATAGAACGATACAAATTTAAGTTAACTTGAAAAAATGTTCATTTTGAAATGCACATTTTTAGTGAATATTACTGTCAACTATTTTTAAGCCTTAAAACACACCTTTACGGATTTAGTGCAACCTACTCCTTCCTTTATATGTTCTGTAGTTAATTCTTAACTCTGACACTTACATATTTGATATTGAGTGAAACCTTGCAGGATAATAATGAATTATTTTTAAATACTTTCTGTAATCGGACTTTGAAGTTTCAATATTCAAATTGTCTACCTATTTATTTTACTGGAAGGATTTATAGAAATTTAAAATCCGAATTAATATGATGAGTCATTAACCAGTTATCCCTGGCTTACAAAATCATGGGGACTAATTTTTAACTGAATTCTTAACAAGTCCGTTATATCTGCGAACTATGAAAATTTAGAAATCTAACTATTACTATTTTTTAGGTCGATCAAATTCTAGATTTGCTTTTCTCAAGACTTCTTAAGGTATTTATTTTGCACTTTCAGAAAAAAATTGCCTTGTATAAAATGAAACCTACTTTTAGCAACTAATATTTTTCTTGGTACCACATCCCTCCCCTAAATAGAATTTGAAATGAGGAAATATTATCTGACGAGGTTGATATGCTCTTTAAACGTTTTGTTTGTAGGACAGAGATGCAAAAACACGGCTACGACTGATCTTTAATTTGCTTTCTTAACTGTTAATTTTAATTCTATATTTATCAACTTTTTATTTTTCTAGATCCGTGAATTGTCTGCAAATAGCCAACCATCTTGATGATTAAGCTGGAGCTTAGTATCGCGCATTGTAATCTACAGCTGTTGAAGGGAAGATAAAGATTTTTAATCTGAGGTATTTTCTAATGATTGTTAATTTAAGACCAATTCGAACTGCTACAGGGGTGTTCATTCTGCGCAGGAACTTTTTTCTAGCTGCAAAAATCCTTATTTTCTTCCTAGTTAAGAAAACTTTTCATTATATTAAGGTTTATCTGCAAATTACAGATTTTTTTTTTTATCTCCATTTCTTTGGTGTATTTGTACTTAATGTTTATTTTACAGTTTTTAGCACATTTTTTCCCCCTTACACACTTCTTATTTTTCAAATTCCTATGCCGGTAATAATATGCAGACTATACACCCCTGACATGTTCTTTTGAAATGAGGAAATATTATCTGACGAGGTTGATATGTACTTCAAACGTTTTGTTTATTGGACAGAGATGCAAAAACACTGCTACGACTGATCATAACTGAATTTTTCCAATAATATTTTATGCTTTCTATTTTTAATTACTTTTTTTTATTATTTTCAGGATTGTGGTGCAACGGTTCAACAAAGTTTTAACTACCTGTTGTGTTAAAATTAAATGTTTATTTTGCACTAATAAATGATATTTATGAATTAAATTAAAGTTTTTATTGCTGACAATCTAGCTGTTCTTTAATTTGGGTGTGTACTGTACGTGTCTGCTATTAGATAAGTGATAAGACTTGCAAATTATTTTTCAGAAAGAATTTTTCTGTCTGTTGCGCAGGATGTTTGCTATCGATCTACTAGTAAGTTAATACTGCCCATTCGAATCACAGTTAATTCAGTCTTAAGGTTACTAAAAAGAAATGTAAATGTATACGAACATAATTAACTTTCTGCAAAGTTCTCTAACATATTACGGTTCTATTCTTTCTATGATATACATCTGTCCGCTACACATAGCTGGTCTTAAAAAAGATTGTTATTTCGTCTCATGTTTAGAACATCTATACTTTGCTTCTTCAGTCCTGATTTTTACACTTAATCCGCTATTATTGTAACTTCTACAGATACTTAAACCATCACTGACAGTGGACTTTAACTCCTGCAGCATATGTGCAACAAAAAAAAGAAACCTTTGTAAATTTTTTTTCTTCTGACATTTTGTACTCACGCCATAAATAAACTCTGAAATTTTCTCTCGTCGCGCTTCATTTATTCTGACGTGCAAAAACCTTGATCTTTCTCCCCTCCGACGCCTTATTCTCTGCTTCCTCTAGATTTATACTTTCAAAATTGTCTTAGTTTTTGCACTAAAGGGATAGTTGCATGAAGTGCATTTCAGAAAAAGTATTTGAAGTAAAAGTTAAGTATACCATCTTAAATTTATAATTTTGCATTACAATACATAACAATCAATTTAGTACCACCAAAGTAGTCATAGTGCTGTTTTTATGAAAATAAGACTACTAACTAAGTTTCATATATCCTAAAATATGATTTTCAAGTCTTGATAATTTAAAAATATCTGGGAAGAAATTTAAATTCTTTTAAATTATGTCCTTTATGTGTATTTTTTAACTATTGAACAGAAAAAAATATGTAGTTTACTAAATTCAAGTTTAAAAATGCACTTAGTGCAACTACCCCTTTGCTCTAAAAAGGATTCATTATTTGATTTTCTCCATTAGTATGGTAGATTGTGAAGATTGAATTAAAAACTTTATGATCTTCCTAAACTGTGTTAACGTTTGTTTTTCCATTTCAGAGCTTCGCTTTTATGGATATTGTCATCCTTGATAGATTCACAAATATGTATGTTCTGTATAACATGCGCTTTTTCTCGGAGACGTGCAAAAGATGTTACAAAAAATTTTCAGTGGGTGGGTGGATGGATCCTTTGGTTGTTTGTAATATACAACGTATTTTCTCGTATTCATTCGAAACCGATTAATATCCGGTTAATTAGAACCGGTTCTCATCAATACGAAAAACTGTTTCTAGCATCGTTTGTTCAGTTTTCTACAAAGATAAAAATGTACAATCTGAAGGCAATGGCTAAAAAACCTGTTTAAATCTTAAGATTTTAATTGAACATTTTATAACTGCGGAAAGCTGTTTATAATACGATGCGAGAAATACCTATTCTGGTCTTTCTGTGCAAAAATTTATATAATTTACAAGCGTAACTACTCTATACGCGTCAGTATAATTGCCTGCATGTGTGTTCTAAGATTCCAATTTAAGATGAGCAATTATTTTGAAGAGGTTGGGGTGTGTGGAGCTGTTATTCAAGATAAATGGCAAATGGGTTTAAAGTGCCTTTAAACAATGACCATCCACTTTACAACTAACTCTGTCCGTCGTTTCAGGCAGATATTTTAATTCTACGAATGTGATTTTCTTTTCTATTATTGCAGAGATAGAATACTGAAATTGTACATCTTCCATCACTTCGATGGTCTATCTGCAATGTTCAGGTTTGGCTCAACTTTCTTCAATGCAATGGTAATGTATTTTTCTCTACTCTTGTTATTATCAAACCTAACTGTAACAGAAATACTCTCTACATGTACAGTTTGAAATCAATAAAATTATTCAAATGTGTGAATGCACGGTTTGACCAACTCTAATTATAGAAAAGCTTTGCTTTAAAAACTAATTGTTTAGCCAACTTTGAAATTTTCTTTACTTCCTTCTAAGAACATTAAGTAAATCGAGCAATTTATTTTATCTGTTTACCGTAGATTTAATCAATTTAAGAGGATACATTGCTGTATAAAATTGCTTTAGAGAAAATAAAATTGAAAAATTAATTATTTACTAAGTATAATTGCGATAACTTTTATTTAATGAAATCTTCCAATTTTAACCTGTACAAAACGGCCTGCTTAAATGCTTCAAGATCCATGTCAGATCTATATAGGAAATAAATGTCTATAAACGAGCTCAAGTTTTCCAAGGAATATATGATT
>LS045595.1:4878-18793 GCA_900241095.1 Acartia tonsa
CACGCCGGCAAAAAGGGTAAAAACCCCCCCCCCCGTTCCCCCATCCCCCCCCCCATTTTTTTTAATCCCCCCCCCCCCCCCACATTTTATCAACCGGGAATCCCAAGCAGAATAATTATACACCCATCTGCAAAAGACTTCATTTTTATTACCTTTTAAAGGCATGAGATACATCATCTTCTTGATTCTCAGGAGAAGGTTCTCTTTCCTCACCAAATATGTTCTAAACATAAAAATAAATCATGAACTTACTTTACTTAATCTTTTAAATTCTTTTTCATTACAATTTCTATTTATTATTGGAAGTCAAGAAAAATATAAAGATTTAATTATCAAGCACTTTTACCTTAAACATGGATTCCTTTGGCGTTGACTCTTTACTGGAGGAACTGCTACTATCACTGTCATCCTTTTTATCACCACTTCCATTATCATGTTTACCATTCTCTTCATCGTTGACAGCTGCGTGCTCTGGTATTCCCTCAAGATCTCTTCCCTAAAATATATTTTCTTTATATAGAAAAAGTAAAATAGGTAACAAGTTACATAGGTGAAAGAAGCATAAAAATCTAACTGAAAGGTATATAGAAATTGACTACCCACTAAATTAATATATATCATTTTATATTTTTAAGTGTTAACCAACACTCCAATTCAAAGATAAAAATTCTTGTAACGCAACACCGTAAGTTTTATTTAACACTAAATACTAAAATTATTGAATATCAGGTTTTAGACTTAACAAGCAAGTCAAGGAGGGAGGGGACATTGGGCCGTTAAATACATTCCAAAGTTTTTTCAATGTTATTTTCTCATTCATTAGCTTAAAAACTTTGGGGAATTATACTGAAATTTTATTGGTTGTTTCATTACGTTGAGTGTTCAAACGTTTCAACCACTAATAAATTGTAAACTACTGAAGGGATAATTTTGTGTATCATCATTAGTGGTGTAGATATATTTATCGGCCATTGTCTTATCCCTTTAAATTAATTCAAGGATGTACACTTCGAATAAAACTTATTGAAACTTACAAATGAAATTTTAGGTTCAGGTATAACAGATGGTTGTGCTCCAGGAGCAACTGTCAGTCCCAGCCAGGAAGATTTCTAAACAAAATTTATTCAATATTTTTTTAGGAATAGATATATTGAGTATAATTAGCATCTCCATAATCAAGTCTTAAATGTATGAATGTCCATATAATATGGACCATATTGAAAGCATCCTGTATTCCAGTGATTTTAGGATAGATTTTTATGGAATTTCCGAATTTTTGTTCAAATTTCCAAATAATGTTGAATACCTAATAAATGAGAAGTTATTTTATTTTTATTATTATTCGTTAGTCTGTCTTGTCTGACTGATTTAAGCTAAGCTTTATGGATGCTGTAACCCTTGTTCATAAGATTTTTGGAGAAAATTAAATGAACATACCTGTGCTGCGACATTTTGAAATCCTCTCATATTAGACCAACTGTTGATAGCTTTGGGGTCATAGGCTTCGCCAATTTTAGGATAGGCGATTTCTATCTCTTTCACCTTCCCGGGTTTTTCTTTCTCCTTTAGTAATGATTGTCATATGTAAATATAGATAAATTAAGTACATTTTTGTTTTGTGCTCATTTAGGAAGAGCAAAACTGTTGCATGACTTGTACCAGCAATATAAGCTAAAATTTTTTCAGATGAATTAGTAAACACCAAATTATTCCACAGTAAGATTAGAGAAATTGTGATAAAACATAAGACATTGATTTCTTAAAACAATAATAAAAATATGGCAAACATTCCTTGATTTGTTGAAGTTGTTCAGGATCCACGCCTTTCTCCAGTTCATGAATCATATCATTCAACTTGTGCAACACTAAAACATAAAAATAATTAATAAAAACAGTATGAATCGTATAGAGAGCACAAACTTCTAAAAGCTTTGGTAATTGACCTCTTTAACGAATATTTATTTTCTTTTTACTATTTTTACCAAAATATTATTATTGGGATTACTAAAAATATTAGCTAGAATTACTGATATATAGAACTAAAATAAAAATGGATCCTGAAAGATTTTTAATAACTCTGTTTTCTATTAATTAAACCTTACCTAAATGATGAGGAATGTTTTCAAAGTCCACGTCAATCTTATGTTTCTTTTTGACAACCTTTGCAATCTCTAGGTCACTGTCTTCACTTGTGCTGTGCTTCCGCTTCTTTTTCTTCTTACTTTTCTTCTCCTAAAACAAATAAGGATGGCAATATCCATAAGTTGCAATGCACAAAAAAACACAATGGATGGACAGACAAACAGGCAAAGTGATTTATATTTCAATTTGAAGCATGAACGACAAGCAGCCGGACAAAAAATTTTAGACTATAGATTATATGATAGGGATCTTTGCAGAAAATTTCTGCTGTCGATCTTAAACAGCAACAGAGAAAATCACATTTCCCCCTAGCTTTACATCACGGAAAAGTTCTATGGAAATTTAAGGTAATGAACCAGCTATCAAATATTTCATTGAAGTCAAAGTAACATAAAATCATGAATTAGTAGAATTTGTCAATATAAAACGAGTCTCTTAACACACAACTATTTCTACAAATGACTTTTTTTATTATGACATTATAATTGTAGAGATTTTCCAAATAATGTTAAGGAAAGTTAAGTCTTTTACATTAAATATGAACTTTTATTTATTTTTATGAACCATTGGATTTCAATGTTTATCTAGGTATCCACAATTTTAAAATTACTTTCCGTAAAATAAAAGACCTAGATAAAAAACTAACCTTTTTCTTTTTATCTTTCTTCTTTTTCTTTTTACTTTTTTCCTCGTCTTCTATTTCTCCATCTGAGCTAACAGGCGACTCCCTTTTCTTCTTCTTTTTTTTCTTTTTTTCTCTTTTCGACTCTTTTCTCTCGTCATCTGACTCAATTTGTTCTTCTTCTGATTTATCTCTTTTTGACACCTTTTCCTCAACTATCTCTATATCAGATTCAGATGCAACAGTGTCCTTTTTCTTTTTCTTCTTTTTGTGTTTCTTTTTCTTTTCACTTTTGCCGCCATATTCATCAACCTCATCACCACTGTGAGTACCAATACTTAAAAGTTATTTAAAAGTGTTCAGGGTTTTATAAAGCATGGATCTAGTGGTAAGACAATGAACAATTCAATGTTTTCTGAATTATTATGTGGCTTTGTTCCCCTGTATAAATAGTTAAGATAGATATATAGATAATATATAAATATATTATGCTTTTATCTCTCCTTTGATGGGTTCATTATAATACATGAGAATTACTTACAGGAATACGACAAGTGACTCTAAAATCATCTTCTCCCATTTCTTGCATAAAATCTGCATTTGGAAGTAAATATTTTTTCCCATGTTTTTAAAGAAATTTTCAGTATTAACAAAATACATAGTTATTTAAGTATTCGTCCCTGTCTTTGTCTTTAGCTTTATTCTTATCCTCATATGGTGAAGGTTCTTTAATAGGTTTCTTCCTCAAGGGCGCATCATCTATAATACCTTGCATGGCCAATAATCCTCCTAAAAAGTAACCATTATCATTTTAAAAGATTAACTGATATACTGTCCACTTCAATTATTATTAATGATAGAGGATTATTTGTCAAATTGTTATTTGACATACCTATATAGTATACAACCTTATATTAACAAATTATGCTAGATAAAGAAACTCTAAAATATGTCGTTAAACTTGTTTTGTTATTTATACAAATGCTAGCGGTTTAAATGGGTGGTTTGGTTAGGCAGGCGTGTATATTCTGCATGGGTAATTCTGTCACAGAGGGGGCCGGTGGGGGGAATAAAAAATATGCTGGAGGGGTAAAAAATTAAGAAATAAACAGTCCTGAACACTTTATTTCCCCCTCCTTGTTTTTCATTCCTATTCATGACACACAACATGCCAAGTAACACAAAATTTATATTATGCATGTACACTAGTATTCTTAACTGTCGTGGACAAACTAAGAGTTACTAACCTAAAGCACTGATGTCTTCCTTCTGCATGAATTTATCAAATTCTGATGGAATTTTGTCCTGTAGGACAGGAGCCCAACGGATATAATCCTCCAACTCTTCTACTTGGAATCTTTCCAACATTCTAAACAACAATGACAAATAAGACTAAATATGAAATCAAATAAATAGGGTTATATGGCTATTAAAAAACAAACAAGTTTAGGAAATTACTTGGTAGATTATTAAGTATTAAAGTAGAGGGTGATCTCTCAGTCCCCCACCACCTTCACTCAAATGCCCCTAGAGTACTCTAAGGGCGTGCGTAGTCAACAAGTATATTATACATTGAAAATGTTTGTTATTGTGTTTAGCAAGATTTTTTTTAAAGTCGTGATTTGCAATTTAGCAAATTAGAAGTTTTACTTCTCATAAAAATAAGTTTACATTACCTTGGAAAAAGATGTGATGGTACCGGCTCCTTTGAGCCCCACAATGCTCGACATAAATATGGAATATCTGGATGGACGCATTCCTGAAAATAACCATTATTAAAAATCTTCTAAAATAAAAGAATTAATCTATTAAAGTTGTCTTAATGTCAAGATTTAGGTATGTTGAATATTTTATGAAAAAGTAGGACAAATGTAAGTACATATATACTGAAAAATCAGGCAAAATCTTCAGATATCCACTAATCAAACAGCTAGAAATAGAAATATGGCACTATTGAAAATCATTTTTACTGACCAATAGTAAATTTATTTAATTGCATGATATTGTAATATAAATATGAATGTTAGAATTATAGATGATGATACAATATGATTGCACAAGTATCAAATTATATTCTCATTGCATTTAAACAAAATATTCGAAAAAATTGAATTTCTAAAGATGCCATGTTTACCATTATAAGGTATAAGAGTTTTTAAGAATGATACGAATAAAGTGTCAAAAGAGCAAATTGTATAGATATCAAACCTGCAGTGGCTAGGTACCATGTAACTCCAGGCTTTAATCTCTAAATCTCCAGAGAGTGACCTGGAAGAACCTGCCACAAATTAACTTAAACCCTGGATCTTTGATTCAACAAGTCTTTGTCTCTAAGTGCTAATCTCTAAGGTCTACCTGTACCTATTTTTAGTTTAAACGGCAGAATAACATGTCCCATTGCTATGACTTGCTGCTGAAATAAAATATTAAACATTTTGAATCATTTCTGTTATGAAAGGACATTTTGGGCAATAAGTTTGTCTTGTATCCCAACAGTTAGACTTGTTATGTTAAAAAGGGAAGAGTTATTAATGCAGAGGCCTTGAGACTCAATTTATGATGCGACACTGAAGTATAAAAATGGCTTTTTTTGTAATAATGTTTAATTTTTGGTAGTTTTCATTGAGCCTCGTATTGCCAATTTAATGAATTTCTAGGAAGCAATATAAACCTTTCTATTATGTTTCAGTGTACCCCAAATCTTTAATAACGAGGTCTCTACATTAATTACCTCTCCCTTAATGACCAAAAACAGATCAAAATATTGAACTTTACCTTTGGGGCTATTTTAGCGTTGACATAAACAGTATCCCCATCTCGTAAATCTCTTGTCAGACAAAAATCTGAGCTCACATAGACAATATGATTTTCTTCCTAAACAGTAATAAATAGTAAGAGGTTTTATAGGTATTTGAATTAATTTAAGTTTCTAAATAATTATAAAATAGGAATTATTTATTTAAATTCTATCTTGCTAGCAATTATATTCTTCGATTCTTCTTAAAAGACGAACTTCTAAGCGACTAAGCTTCAAAATTGAACTACAGGGTCATTCAAGAGAAATGATTTTAAAAAAACTTAATTATGCATAGAAAAATAAACAATTATGTAAAATGCTTTATATATTTGTAAAACCTATTATGAGACATTTATGTTTCAAATATTAAAAAATTATTATTTCAACAAATTATGCCCTAAAAACCAGTTTTTCCAAAGACCTTTTTTTTCGAAGATTTATGGATTTAAAGGTTGTGCAAAAAATACGCACATTTTTTAAATTCAAATTTTGCGACTTGTAATAATAGTAGAAAAATATTACGAATACCGTTTGAATCGCCATAAGCTCTAGTTTTTGAAAATATAAGAACCGTTTTTGTGCTTTTTGTAATTTAGGAGCTACGTTGAAAAATGTGAAAAAAAGGTTGAAAAGTTTTCAGTAATTGGAACTTTTACCACGTAGCTCCTATACTATACGTAGCACAGGAATGGTTTTTATATATATATATAAAAAACTAGAGCTTATGACGATTCTAACGATATGCAAAACATTTTTCTATTATTAGCACAAGCCGCGCAATTTAAATTCTAAAAGTGCGGATTTTTTAACAACCTTTAAACCAATAAATCTTCGAAAATAAGGTCTTTGGAAAAACCGGTTTTTAGGGCATAATTTGTTGAAGTAATCATTTTAAATGTTTGAAACATAAATGTCTTCATAATAGGTTTTACAAATATATAAAGCATTTTACATAATTGTTTCATTTTCTATGCATAATTAAGTTTTATAAAAATCATTTCTCTTGAATGACCCTGTAGTTGGGGTAATTTTTTTTTTAAAAAAAGAGGGATTGCCATATTTGGTCGGGGTTAGACATCTAGCTGATTTTTAAACTTGTAAAAGGTTGATTTTTATGGGGCTTACAAGTGGCTACCGAGCCCTGCTTTTCTATATAATATTCTTTTTCTAAAACTCTTTGCATGAACTTAAGTATCTTACCTTTGTGAGCACTAAAGCACAATCTTCATATTTGACAATCACCTCACACTTCACCTCAAACAGCTTTTCTGGTAGCTTGTCCATTTTTTATTAAAGTTCTAGATCATCTGAAATCACAGCCATTATGAATTTTTGATGTTTTTTCACCGTTTCCATTTTTATCAAACTGAATGAAAAAACTTTTTCCATCAGTTTTGTCTTACTAAGTTATACATTTAAAGTGGAATAAATATGTTCTTTTTGTTGTTAAATAGGATGTAATTTTTATTTTTGTATTCCAGCAATATTTCTTGCTGTTGTGACCAATCCTGACAGAATACCAGAAACATCCTGTTTTATTAAGATAAACTTCATTTTATATGACGTAAATACACATTATGATATTACTACAAATAATTCTTTTCAATCTACCAGAATTTTCATGCTATGAACAAGAATAACTACTTAAAAAAACAGCATAATTTTTAAAATATATGTCTGAAAACCTAAAATATAATTAAAGAACTTCGATGAAACGAAAATTTAAGCATTGTTCTTATGTATATTATTATAAAAAAACACATTCCACTAAGAGAGAAATTAGAGACTAAATTCGAATGAGAGCGCATACAAAATAGTACACTGCTTAAAAAAAGTAACCTTACATAAGCATTACTGACAGACCGGTGAACAAAATTAACTGTACAACAAATAGCAAAAATAAAATGCCAAATAAAAATGCTAACTTTCTAGTGCTCCGTGTAAAAATGATATTTATCTTTCCTGAGGTAATTTTCCCAGCTGAGGTACTCCAGAAATATCCTCGAATCGGCGATCCATAAACTTCCACGTCTCCTGAAGTTGCATAAATTATTAGAATTAAAACAGTATAGCACTCAGGAAACTTTGTAAAGAAGAAAGAGACTAACCGTCCCTAAAAGGTAAAAGCTATTTTATTTGCAAAAATTCTGCAAATCTTTTATAACACATGGCTCCAAGGTTAAGTTTAATCTTTGTCTGTCATGCTTAAATTCTAATGTTCAATATTGTTTATATTATAAGTATACTAGCGGCTTTACCCCTAGCCTCTAGTGGCTTTGCCCCAAGAGATGATAAAAAAGTTATGGTGAAATTCGTAAAAAAAATAAGGACCAAGGAAATCTTCTACAAAAAAAGAAAAAAAAGGACCAAGGATATCTCCAACAAAAAAGAAAATATCCTAAAACCACCACAGCACCAGTAGGTATATTCCCTGAAAAGTAGAATCCGATCGGTTCCGTGGTTACCGAGATCTTAAGCTTCAGACGGACGGACAGACAGACGGACAGACATCATTCTACTTTGTATTAGATACTATATACCTATTGATTTCTGATTTTAATTGATCATCACCAAAATATTTACCTCAAAATTTGAAGACAAATCTTGAATCATGAAGACTTCTGTGGAAGAAATAATGCCAGCTAAAAGCATTCTCTTGCTGTACCAATTCAAATCAGCTGACGTATCACCGGCTCTAGATAAAATTATGAACTTAATTTTAAAAATTTCAGTAAAACAAATATACCAAAAGATATTATTTTATTCAAAATATAAGACATATTTTAGCCGTCGATTGTAACGGGAGTCCAAATGGAATTTTCATTTTACTAGTTTTTTAACGTTAAGACACAAAATTTTTTATCTCATTTTATGGCTGACCGAATATAAGACTAGAACATAGATGTTTAAAATTTTTAGGCAAATATTGGATAACCAGCTTATCTCCCTCTTGGAGTCTCAGATTTTAAAAGTCCTTTATGTGTTAACAAAAGTAAAAGGCACGCATCTACAAATCGCTCATGGCAATACCGAACTAACAGACTTAAATACTTAGAGAAGAACATTGATACTGAGCATAATCTAGGTACCTACCTATGCCAAATATCATCACAAAGTTCTTGAAGATAGCCCACAGATTCTGGAATATTCTGAGGTTTAGCCATCAGAGCTAGGGCTTCACCCCAAACACCAGCCTAATAATCAGACGCATATTTATTTCATTTGTATTTGAGTTGTTTTATCAACATGGCTGTTCTTGGTTTAAGGTCCATTTGACTGTCTTAAACATACGTTGAGACAAGAATGTCTTAACAAAAAAGAGTTAGTTTAGGAGGAAGTTTTTTCCACTCAAATTAACAGTTCAATTCAAATATTGTAATAAGTTCTTCTTGATGTTTTTAATTGTAGACTGAACTATGATGTAGAAAGAAAATATGCTTTTCCTGCCTGTATAAATTCACTGTTCATCAACAATCTTTCTTTCACAGCTGACTTTATAAAATTGGTGATTGGTAGTTTAGTTCCAGATTCTTTGTACCTGGACACTTCGTTAGCCATCCAGGTGTCCAGCTTTTTGTTGCAAGTTTTCACGTGGTGAAGTACAAGCTCATCCCCTCCTCTAAAAGAACAATCGTGAAAAAAAACTCTCGTATGCTTTAAAAATATCTCAAACAAGGCTGATTACATTAATGGGTAATTAAATTCTATGGATCATGAGGTAAAACATAATCTAATCTGAAAGAACTAAAAAAGTTTTATTTGGTAAAAGTAAACAAATTAACCTTTGTTATCTTATTATCATTCAAAACCAATAGGTACATTTAAGATTTAAATCGCCTCAAAATTGAAACATTACGAAGGTCTAAATATCTTATGAATGATTTTGATTATATTTTACCTGTCAAATAGTCCAGAAACAATGCTGATATAACCAAGGTCTTCAGCCCCCGAGGAAAGGGATAATTTACTCCATCCTTGTCTAAAAAAAACATTTAACTTGTCAGGGTTAAACGATATGTGATACCCACGCTTTATTAAATTCATTATTGTTCATTTCTTTATCACTGCCCCAAGTATACCTAAAAAGACATATTACAAACAAACAACTAAATGTGGGGTTTCAAAGTTTGAGGTAAGTTAACACTTAACACCCCTTTACCCCCATCCTTGGACGTTTATGAACCAGCTAACTGCATCATTTTTTACTTACGTTTTAACATGATTCAAGGCTGCATTTAAGATCTGTGTTTTAATATTTTGTTCTCTGTCCGCTTCTTTTCGCCGATTTTCTTTCTCCCTCTTTTCATTTTCCTCTGCCTCTGCCCATGTGTCTTTTCTCTTATGATCTGATTTCTGTTCATCTGATTCTGCTTTATGGCTGCTTTGTGGTTCTTCAGCTTTCTTACATTCTGAAACAAGTAAAAATGTATTTATTTCTTTTTTAATTAATAAACTGCATTCTTTGGTATCTTCTAAGAACATATTGGCTTTATAATAAAAAGAAACATTCATCTTTATGGAGGAAGGGGTTGCATTGTTTAATCGTGAGCTATTTCACTGAAGAAAGTAGCCTCAAACAATTTAAATCAAAATATGTTCGATTTCATTGAAAAACCTTGTATTTTTTAAATTAAATAAACATCACCTGTGGAAAAAGAATGGCAACTGATTAAATTTTGAGGAACCACACAAACTTTCAAACAACATTCTTGATTTAATAATCTTGATTTTAATGTTAAATTCCTGGTCATTCAGAACTTGTTAAAATATGAGAAAAGAATTGTTTCGAATAAGTTCTAATTTTAATTCTATAGTTGTCCTTTTGATAAAATATTTAAGTACAAACGATACTTTTTAATTTCTGTAAAAAGTTTGACAATATAATTTTCCGGTACTTTTCCCTAAAGTGCCGTTTTTGCAAATCCTTATACTAAAGTAACAGGATGTCTGTTTGTGTGTTTGTGAGTCTGTGTGTTTGTACCGAAGGATCTCGCTAACCGCTAAACCGATCGGGTTCTCCTTTACATGGTAGCTTCTCATAGGTCCCGGGAAGGTTTAAAATTATTTTTCCTGGGGGTGGGACACCCCTAACCTCCCAAAAAAATGAAAAATACCCCACCCAAAATTTAAAAAAAAAATTTTCTTTAAAATCTAAAACACGAAAAATTAGTTTGATAAAACCTCTTGGGGCAATGCCCCTAGAGGCTAGGGTCGAAGCCGCTAGTTTGAAATAAGCTAAAAAATTTAGTTTTTCTTGTGATTGTTGTTACCTTACTCTAGGTTAGATTAGATTTGGTAAGGGGTAACCCACAGTGTAATGGCCCTCACAGGGGTTAGTCAGAAAGAAGAATGAACTATCTCCCCTTAATTATAAATATTCACAACAAAAAAGATGGGGTCTCTGTGCTCGCTAGACACTTTAAACGAAAGAACCATCGTGCATAATTTCTTATTAATGAATATCTACATTTTTTAGTTCACTTTACATTTTGGTTTATAATCTAAAGAAGATTATCTGAAAAAAAAAGATAAAAAATCAACCTAAAACATAAAATCTAAAATTTAATAAAAGTGATATATGATTTTAAAGATTTATTAAAAATACTTTAAAAGCACAAGTTGTTTTTAATGTGAAAAAAGTAAATTGCAATTACTAGGCGAAAACGTCTACAAAAATACATTTAAAGTAATAGATAGCAAATGACACCTATACTTGTACTTATAATAAACAAACAGACAGACATTCTAACACTTACATATTAGAATTATGTGTTTACTTATTACATTTTTAAAGTAAAAAATATTATGAGCGATTCTTTCACAAAAAGTAATAGTACCATCTTGAAAATAAGGTTTTTTTCGTTTATGTTTTTTTATTACCTTAGATTAGGTTAGGTTAGGTTGTTTTGGGTAGTGGGAAGTGAGTAGCCCCTCAGGTATAGACCCCGCAGGGTTAGGGCCTCTCATTAGGGTTAGACATAGTTTAATGAAATGTACACCATTCATTTATAATTTCTTTCAAAATAAGGGGGGAGGGTGTCAGTACTCTTTTGTGTTACTTATACTTATAATTATAAACACACAGACACACATTCTAACACTTACATATCAGCATTATGTGTATTTGTTGCATTTAAAGCGATAAACCTTTTATATAACTAATTGAAACTATTAGTAAAACGATTTTTAAAACAAAGCTACTCTATAATCATAAATGATAGTTTGTCGTTTTGGCTCTCCTTAATGAAGTTGATAAAGAAAATTGGGGGATAGTCCCTTTCGTGGCAACGCACCTTATTCGTCGTATTTTTAAAATGGCTTATTTTAGGTTAGGTTATATTGGGTTAGGTGATTGCTAAACAGGGTTATTCAATTGGTCCCTCAGGGTAAGAGCCCCCCGCAGGGCCAAGAAATAGGATAAAAGCTACTGTGAAAAATACGAAGAAGGTGCGTTGCCACGAAAGGGACTATACCCGAAAATTGCACTAACTTGGCTTCTATTAAAGATAGCAATACAAGCTCATTTGTCTGCCAATCTATGCTAAATGTTATAGAAGAAATGGATATCTAAAGTTTATTTTTTTCGACTGCTATTTTCGAGAGAGAAAAAAAAATCACCAGTTATGATCTACTCGCTATCCCTGTCTTAATATAACAGATTAAAACCTGTTAATCTTATTAATTGCATATTATCGTTGTACTTTAATCTAATTATTGTGTAGGTCTTCACCATTTCGCAACGTTTAACACGGAAAGAGACAAATTAAGGTAAATTAGCATTGTATTTTTGATCGACATCATTCAGTTGTATCACCTAAGCGTGATTATGAGAATATACTATATGAAGTCACTAACAGGGAGGGAGGGGACATTGGACTGTAAATCATACAAGAACCAAAAGTTTGAATAATATATTCTCTCATTGGTTAACTTAAAAACTTTTTATGAACTTTTACTAAATAATTGGCTCTAAAAGTTTCCAAACTTTTCAACCAACAATATTTATCTAAAGAAGCTAAAATTTTGTTTTGAATAATTAGGATTTAAAATATTGTTTGAAAAGTTTGGACCAATAGTTTGAATCAATCAATAAGATTTAATAAAAGTACCCAAACTTTTAAAATCAACAAATACTTTTGGTATCAGTATAATTAACATTCCAATGTCCCCTACAACAATTATGAAACTTTTCAAATTCATTTTCAGGAAAACTTTTCCAAATCAGTGTGTTTAATTATCAATTATATAATTGTCTCTAATAAGTTTGATAAGATTATGATAATTTCCTTTTATTTAATTTCTGTTATTTTTTTAAACAAATTACCCATCTTAGAAAATCATTGCTATAAATATTCTTTAAAAGTCTAAAAAAAGGATCTAGCCTTTTCTGGCTTTTTTTCTTAAAGATCTTCCTCGCCTATGGATGTTGTCATTCTTGTTTATATAAATATTTTTTTTAAGGAAAAATGTTCCTATTCCTACAACAATGAAATTGATAAATATCTGTGCTATAGATACATCAAAGCGAAGTAATTTGATAGCTTGATAAAAACTAATCAATTAAAAGTATTCTACAATTAATTAATAAACGAATATGAATTTGGGCAAAGCTTTTTTATACTTATTAACATCTGTAATCTTTAATTGCATTCTCAAAATTATTTGTTTCTCAAATTAACTGTGTTGCTACTTCATATGTGCTCATGCTTGTTTGTACCTATTTCCAGAGATCTTATGGGATAAGACCATAGACATTAAATTTGTGTACTTATCCAAAGATGATAAACAATCTCACCCCTATTTTGTAGATTTGGATTGATGGTGGGAAAGTTTATACAATCGAATGAGGAACGTGTTTATATAGCTATATGTAACTGTATAATTAATAACAAATTTATTTATAGACTAGCTTTGCTAAAACAACAACAAAATATTTAAAGATGCTAAACGGATTTAAAACCTTAATCCATAATGAAATAATCTTCGTTTTTCTAAAATGTCATTTTAGAACAAATTTACATTTTATCAGGGTTTGGCAGCCGCATCCGTTTTTATCCCCAAATTAATATCATTCTCAAAATAAAGTAGGTTTTTTTTGCATAGGTGTGCTGATAAGGACTAAGGGGAGGTATCCATACCCAACTTAAGTGTAATTGTTTTCCCCATAACCATCTAGATACGTACCAGCACGCCATTAGTAGAATTCGACAGCCAGCCTTTCTTTTCCTGAAAAATCTGCAACAATTGCCGCAAAATAGCGGCAGCTGCTAACAAAACTATAGCAAAATCCGTCACATATGTTAGCCAACCGCTTGGATTTCCCTAGAGTTTAGTTAAGCCCTATCCGAAAATGA
>LS045599.1:6201-19196 GCA_900241095.1 Acartia tonsa
AAAGCTTAGTAACGAGGTGGATTCTTAAAAAAAAAGTTAGGCTGGCTACTCGCTGGTGAGGCAAAATTATTTTTGTGGAAAATCCTCCAAAATCGAATAAAAAAATTTACAAAAATTAAGTAAAATCTTAAAGGGTTATTAACATATGATTTTGTTTAATTTTTGTAGATTTTTAATGTGCTTTTGGATGATTTTTCACAAAAATAATTTTGCCTCACTATCGAGTAGCGAGTCTATCATTTTTAAGAATCCACATCAGCTTGAGTCGAAAGTAAACAATACTTTTGTCTGCTAGAAATGTTCCTTCTTAGATTTGACGAAAAAAGGGTTCAGAATATACTTCTATCCTTATATTTCTATTTAACATAGATGCATTAGTTGGGTTTTCGCAAACTAAGCTTGTGAAACCCAACTTTTGTCCTCCTTATGAAGGGCAACCCAAGTAAAACCCAACTTTTCCCCTCCTTATGAAGGGCAACCCTATAAAAAAGAGAGGCCACCCTCCTCACAATGAGAATGAGATGCCACCCCCTAAAAAGGAGATGGGCCACCTAGCGCAACTGAGGAGCCAAAAAGTACTGCATTTATGCATATGTAGATCCTATTTTCCTAGCATTATAGTAGTCAGAGACAGGAAATATTTAGTTGGAAGTAAATGCAAGCTTAATAAAATATCTAAAATCGAAGGCGTTACTTAAGTCAAAACAACACAAATAAATGGTACTTCTTTGCATTTATTTTTATTCTAACTTGGTTGCTTTAAATGCGAAAATGCCGTGAAACTGTTTATTGTACTTCTATTATAGACGTAAAGAAACTATTTCAAAACTCATCTCAGGTTGGTCAGTTCTTTTGATATTTAAACTTAAGCTTTGAAGCCATAATTTGAACGACAAGCAGACTACAGAGTAAACAAAAGAATAGCTTTCTTCGTTTATTTTTATTTAATTTTTTTCATCCTTTATTTAAAATATGCGCTAGTGTAGATTAAAATATTTTAAAAGGCCCACTTTCATTATCCCAGGACAAAAATAAATGGAACATACCAACAGCTTTATTTCTATAAAAATAGATTTTAAGCCATTGATTTTACCTCAACCTCTTTGTAGGGTAGCGGCTTCTAGAACAAGAACGTTCTCGGTATAACCGACGGCTCATCTTTATACATTTAAAAATCTAAACTCACCTTTATTAGAAATATTAAATTGAAATTAGAAATAGTCGCGCGTATCATATTGTTATATTTTTATTATAAACTGTAGGGTTGGGAAACGGATATAAAAGTACGTGGATTGATTTTGTGCCAGGTGAATTTACCTCGTCATTTTATCAGGGTATGCGAGAATCTCTTATCCACGTATTCTATTTCCATTGGTTAGGAATGATATTAAATTCGAAAACAAAGAATAATGGCAAATGGCATTATTTTTACTAAATATAAAATATTTTAAATGAACTTTTGACATTAAATACTCACGATTGCATACATTCATAGATAAGTACACCATAATAGTATTTTATTTATTTTTAAATTATGTGATGTTAAACTATTGATTACATTAAGTTTAGAGTTACAATTGTTGCATTATTTATAAAGTATAGGTATTCGATATTTACTCGAAACATAAAAGGGGTATTTTTTACCATGTGTTAATATGATGCATGTGATTGAATGTCACTTACATGCCAATAAAATTGGTATATAATCCTTTTATGCAGTAGTGCGGAGCCGTTTGATTTTGTTGCGGTTCCGGCTCCAGCTCCTACCTAAAATCAAGTCTATTTTTGACTTTAAAAAGGACTTGAAACACTCAAAAGGATTTCCAATGTATAAAAAATCATTTTTAACAGATATTTTTTAGCTATCCCCAAAGTCGGAGCCGCTCTGAAAATAACGGCTCCGAATCCAAAATATGGTGGCTCCGGCTCCACAACACTGCTTTTATGTCCATAAAAATGAAGCTAACTGAATCGATTATGTTAACCAGTGTACAAAAGCTTAACAAATGTACCTATAGTATTAGGTTATTCAAAAAGTAATTTTTAGAAATAGTTTTAAGTATGTTTCTGCCCCCTCCATCACCCACATCAGCCGCTAGAGGCATAGCCACTAGTTACATATTTGGTTTCTATACATAACTATAATTGTCACTTAATCACACTGTCAATAATGTTACACACGGCTAGAAATGCCTATGTACCCCTCCGATACCATTAAGTAATAAAAAAGTATTATTTCTAGAGATAAATAATCTATAAAAAAAATATGGAGGCAAAATTAAAGTTGTATATGTAATATTTTTGTTTGTTCAAAATGTAGAAATAAAAAGAAAATTTTGAGTAACTTAAATTAAGATCTTACAAGACAATAATTCTAAACAGGTCAACAAATAAGAAAAAATATAAACATAAAAAAGTTCACAAAAGATCACAAAACAGATTATTTTTAAACAAACGAGAAAAATTACATTTGATTGGTAATAAAAATATGATTTTTATTCTTCAGAGTTTCTCTACTTGTTTGTACTTCTTGGAAATTAGGTTTTTACATTCTTGCTTCGCTCTTCTAGGCGCGGAGTGTTCTTGTTTATTCTTCGGAAAATTACAGACATTTTTATTCATTTCAACATATATTTAAGTTTATTTGATTTAGTTCTCACATATTTCTCGTGGAAAATGAAAAATCTTCTAAAATTAAGAGAGGGATACAAATATTTGTTATAAGCTAAAGTCTTTGACCATTGCCTAACAAATATTTGATTTCCTGTCTTAATATTTTGTGAATGATCATCATTGCCCTATTTTGTCACTAATAATAATGAAATGGGATGATATACAACCCACTCCCGCAGATATGGCAACAGAGTGAAGTTTCTATGCCTCCATTTCGTCTTGTATAGCGGTGTCTCCAGTTTGTTGTGGCTTTTCTCCAGATCCACTTACACCGTTGGTCTAGAAAGATTTAAATTTAAATGTTTTTTATTTAATTCAAATGTAAAATAAAAATCAATACCAAAGTGTCACAATCAATTAAACGACATTCTTTTTTGAATTTTATATTTCAAAATAGCGTTTAGCCCAAAAATTGAAATATAACTAGAAGTTTTTTACCCCATAAACTTTATTTATATATTTATGAGAAAAAAATCAGAGAGGAATCCTAGAAAAGGCAATGGATGATCATGATAACTGATCATTTAAACCTATTGTTTCTGTTTGTCTTTGTGGCATAAAATTATTTAGACCATTATTTCCAAAGGTCATATAAAATTAAATATAAATATAAAATTCAAAAACTGAAAATAATTTTATATATTTAGGGCAAATTTTAAAAATAATTTGGAAAAGATTTAGGTACTGTTTTTTTTATTTTCTTACTTAAGTACAAAAACAAAATAAAATATAAGAAATTCTGTAATTAAAAGCAACTAAACGTTAATATTTACCTGGTTGTATTTGAGAACAAATTCAATTTCTTGGTAATCCTTCAATCTGGCAACTTCTTTATCTCGTCGTAACCTTAAATATTATTATGTAGTCATGGAGAGAAAATATACAAAAAGTCTTTGAGGTTGGTATTTGCTTGTATTTCGAATTGAAAATATCATGTAAATCTCTTAGGTATTTACCATTTTCTTGTTTCTTCTTTATAATAACGACAGTAATAAAAATTGAAAAGCTTTAACATAATTTTTTTTAAAGGGGGAGGGAAACGCTGCTCCGAAAGCAACCATCTCGAAATCAGTACACAAATAGCACTTAGAATCAGAATTCCGCTTAGAAAATTCTGCATAAATAAGGCTTGGTAGCTCTTTTTTTCCCAAATCGAATTGGATTGAAAAAGTAGCGGCTAACGGCTGGCGGCTCAGCTCGATAAATGTCTGACCTAGTGTTCGGCATTTTTCTCACTCTCTCAACCTCGTCAGCATTCAAACCCAGCTCCTCACAACCCATCACTAAAAATATCTATACTAAACAAACTGCAAAACTTAACAGATAGGTAAAATAGTCAAAATATATCGGTTTCTCACAGAATCATTAATAAGATGTCATATGTAGGTAATTCTATTATATAGTTTTTTTGTCTGAAGCATAAGATCTCAATAACTACTGATATTATAGGGTTCTCTATTTTAGGTAAGCTTTGCAAGTTCGCATATTTCCCCTGATGATTTAAGGCTATTTTATTTTCAGATCTAAGTCTGCATGGTTTTAATTAAGCTATTTTCATAGCCAATTTCGATTCCTCAGACAGAGTCCTCAGAAACTAGAGGCGCAGCCGTTAGTTAAGCATAAAATTCAGTCTATAAAAAAGAGAATATTTTACCTATGAGATATTCCAATGTTAACGCATCCTTTGCAAGCTCAATCTAAACAAAAAAATACAAAGTGTTAAACATTATATAACAATCTAGCTCAGACAGAAAATCTCCTTGTGATTCTTCTAAAAATGGCCTGTATAAAACTCTTAATTTATTTAGTATTTAAAGTAGAATATCCCACCTGTACGCAAAATATATAATTCCGAAAAGATAGCTTGTTTGTTTAGAAACAGGTTTAGGCAACCAGCTGAATTTTAAAGTCATAATATGATGATTAATTTGAGGCTTACACGCGGCTGCCGCCGAGCCCTGTTAATAACACATAAAAATAACCTCTATATAATCTTGGTCTGTGCCAGAGGCTCTAACCTTCAGAATTAACTCTCCTATATCCTCTTCATCACTAAAATAAAAAATAAAGATTCAAATAATAAGAAAAAGATTAGTTTTCATGAAAACTGATGCATTTTTTAAATAAATAAAAAAATTGCCGTCCTTTCGAGTAGTACAGACATACAAAGCCAATTAATCTAAGAAACTTGATAGCGAAAAAAAATTAAATCAGGAATTTGACCATGAAATGCAAAAAAATCATATAGACAAAAACACATACATCCTGCTACTATGACAGATGGACATCCTGTTACTTAATAGGCTAACTGGAAATTTTCTAATGCTTTTAAAATCGAACAAAATGTAGAATACCTGTCAAAATGTTTGGCAATTTTCATCCGTTTGTCCGATTTTCTTTCCTTGGTTTGTGATCTTGTGTTTTTAACCTCGCCGAGGTCAACCTGAGACAAACCAGTAATTCATAGTAGCGCATTTTCATTTTAGTAAATGTTTGGCCTTGATGCCTGTATTTCTAATAAGTCCTGTATTTAATATTTCATTAAAATTTAACAAAATTTATAAACAGACTATACCGCTTTTTAAATGATTAAAATTTTCATATAACTAATAATATATTTAGTGAAATGAAAGGGTGATGGCCTAATAAAGAAAAAAATAATTCATCTTCGCTTTTATCCCCTAATTTCCAGGAAAAAAGAATAACCATAACCAACAAGCGAAATAAATCTAAAATAATATTTGGGGGACAGATAAAAAGGTAGTGAATTAAATTGTTGCCCCCCAATGGCAGCTAAAATTCACGTATAGATTTCGTGATTTTTTTTCAACTTAATTTCGTTGTTGGTATAATTTGCCTAATTCATGAATAACATAACAAGAAAAATAGTTATATATCGCATCGTATTATAAACAGCTACCACGGATAATAAAAAAAGATTAATTCCAGTTTTGTTGGCCCCAACAAATCTGATGTTAATTTTATTGTATGTGGAAAATAGGTTATACTACGATAAGATACATGGTTTTTCAGTATGGCTTAGAACTGGTTCAAATCCAGCAGATATTAATCGGTTTCTAAGCCATACTGCAATTGAGAAAGAGCCATGCTTATATTACATTTTTATTTATTTGGCTAGTTTACAATTATATCACATACAATTTTCATAATAGCTATCTGACAAAAACAAAACATTAATAACAAAACAGATCTTTACATAACATAATAATAAAAAAAATTACATAATAATATTAATAATAATAATGCCGTTAAAATGATAAGATTTAGTCCATTACATTTGATTTATAATTACAATTAAGCTAAAACTGAGTAAAACAGGTTCAAACTAAATTTCATTTAAATTTTGAAATTTCCAGAAAGGCCAAATTAATGCTTAGGTATATTTTTTGGGGGCATCTTAAGGGATAGGGCAATGGACTGAAAATGATGAAACTGTTCTCTAAAGTCTATATTATCGTTCTGTCATTCGTTCGCTTGAAACATTTTAAGGGTTTTAAAAATTGTGAGTGTCTAAAGTTTTCCATTAATAAATCTATATAAACAAAAACATAAGTATGTATTTTTCTAAATTCTTTACTTAAAAAAAGAATGCAAGTTTAGTTGAGTTTCATATCTCACTGACCAGCGGAAAATTTCATGGCAAAATTCCATACTTTGATACAAAATCACATTAGAAGGTTACTCAATTAAAATTATTAAAACATGGCACTTTAATTTTGAATCATAAAAAATCAATATCAATTTAATAAAACTTTCGAATAAAATTACATAACTAGGTATTAGATTTATAATTGGATGGATGTGGAGTATTTTAAAAACCTATTAAAACTATATAAAAATCTATAATATAAGCTATTGTATACTATTTTCTCATTGGTGAAATATAAACGTAAATCACAAAACTATTAAAAATGCATAATGGGGTATTAATTATACTATCTATCTATAAATATTATACATATAATACAGGATTGTCAAGTATAGTATTTTGATTTAATTTGTGCTTAGTAGCTATGAAAATAAAATAAAATATGCAATTATTTTCTGTCGATTTTAATGCTGTACCTAAAGCTTGTGGTGTGAATTTTTCTAATGAAGGGGGTAAAAATTAAAAATTAAATAAAATGTATACTTAATTATGTTAAGCTAAAAATCTAGGTAATAAAATTGCAATATTTCTATTGATTTAAAATTATTTGAAATATCTAAATATTCAATATTGAGTAGATATAGTTTACATTACTTTTACAATAAAATTGGTATTATTATAATAAAACTAAAAATTATTAAAATCCTAAAATGGCAAACAAATTAAAGATCTTTTAATATTTAATAATTGCAAAATCCATAAAAATCCGCCAAAATATTTTGAGAAAATGTTCTATTTACCACCCATGAAACCCAGCTGTTTCCTATTGTACACGTTCAGCCTGATCTCCTCCTGTGACTGGGACTTGAACTCGTTCATGCAGGTGATATTCTGCAGCAAGCCGAAACTGTTTCTGTACTTGCCGTTCTCCATCTTTTCTGTCTCCAATATTTGGACAGGACGGAAAAAGTATTTTCTGTCAAAACAAATGGATTTAGGAAATAATAGGTATACTTCATTTTAAGTTTTAACCAACAAGCACAATAAATCAAAAATATAATTTGGGAAGCTTAAAAAAATCGTCATTGCTATTAAGATTGACCCTCCAAAAAAAAATAGCTTAATTAGGTATAAAACACAAATTAATTCAGTTGAGGTGTTATCCTTAAGGGCAGAAAAGTGGAAGGCCACCCTTCCCTATTTCAATCTTAATGAGGTGTCAACACACCATTTTTCACGCCAGTGTTAAAGGAAAAGGCTAATTTTGAAAAGAAATTTTATTACATCTATATGGCTAAATATCTATTTGATTCCTAACAATAGACAATGAAATAAACTTCTACTCCTAGTTTTTGACTTTGGTAGGTAAAATCAACTGGGTAAATGAAAAAAAATGAACCTATATAATATCGATGTTAATTTTGTAAACCCATTCCTAGCGACCAGGGAGTGTTGGTCAAGCAGATGGCTGCGCAGATCATGGAAGGACATGAAGCTGATTGCCGGCTGGTTGGTACCACACAGGTAGCAGATCAGCTGATTGGATGACGTTGTCAAACGCGGCAAATTCGGTTCTGATTAGTCAAAATAAATATTCTTAGCCAAAGAAAACAGAAGGTTATATTTTACAATTTAAGTTATAGTAGCTTATTTATTGCAATGACCCCTCTGGCCAAAAAGCTTTTACGAATTAGCCGCCACTTTACATTTTTATATTTCATTCAAGGATGTTACAATAAAAGGTAAAATTATCTTAACCTCCAGGTTGATTAATTCCCAGCAGAAAAGTATTTTAAAGTTGAAAGCATAGTTTAAAATACCTACTACATAAATATTGATATTTATCGTTCCTGCAGAGCCTTCAGCTTCAGCCTTTAGGGCGGGCCATGGTCCCTGGAGGCTTGGAATTTGCTGCCTGTCCAGATACTCATCATAATACTTGTCATATATACTAATCTTAAACATCTCACACAAACATTTTCGCTGTACATGAACGCTTTCATTCTTGCTGCGCTTCTTGGTTTTTCTTTTTGGAGTACAGAAGATTGAGGACTCTGTGCTGTTATTGCTTGAACTTACCACTTTGCTAGGAACCGAACTGTAAACATTTAATGCCTCGGAACAAAACATTTTAAAGTATCTCAAAGTCAGGCCGTCAACATTTTTGGTTACATTATGGTTTAACTCGAAGGGATCTTGCACAACCATGGGAGAGCTGACCTGCAGGCCTCGCTTGAAAACCCCAGTTTCATCGAAACACCATCTAAAATGCTTGGCCGGTTTGGGGTAGCTAATTTCCAGCTTTGCGTCAATGCCGCTGAATTTCCTGTCCCTAAAAGTATCTCGTGTAAGCTCGGTTCCAAAGTAAGGACAGATAATGAATTCATAGTAGAAAGTACTGTAGAACTTAAAGAATCCTGTAAGCATTGTCTCTAAATCCATACTAGTGCTTCTAACTAACGATGCTAGCTTATCATGATGAAACGAAAAAATCCATCCATTAATGCTATGACTTAGATCAGGGTCTTTAAGGTTCATTATCTTGGCGACCGGCGGCAGTATCGGCGTTTCCTTTGCTTGGAAGTAAAATATGACCATCAGTGTTAGTGCGTAGCTGGTCAACCGATCCCATTTGCCGCCCATCAACCCTTGCTGTTTGAGCAGATATTTCAGGGTTGTAAAAAGCGGCTGAAACCTTGGTTCAGATCGGGTCACGGCCAGAATAAAATCGCTGTTCAACACTCCCATCCGATTTTTGAATGACAGATCACATTGTAGCCGAGTAGCTGCGTGCTGAAACTTGATGACTGGGACTCGCGCATTGGGTACAGGCTCGACATGAGTACACTTGCCAGCTATAACTTCTTGTTGGAGTAGGCTTTGTAGCAGCTCAAATTTTCGGTTTCTATTTTAATTTACATTCATATATAACAGTTAAAATCATTATCTCACAAACGCAAAAAAGTGGAACACCTTTCATAGAGTTAAAAACTTGCCAACTCTATACTTGCCGATTTTAAAAAATAAAATAACTATAGATATAAACCTGAAAACTATCAAAATAGGAAAAAAACTGGTTATTTTATGTACATACCTACGTAAAATATAATAGAATTATTAAAAATCTTTCGTTTATTATGTATTACCCCCCCCCCAACATTTAAAAAAAAATGCAATGAAAATCCAATACCAAGATATGAAATAAACATTTTATACAGAATAAAACACCCAACCAATTCAAAACTTGAACATTTTATTACTTCACAAAATGAATGAAAATCATTTTCTATTACTTATGAACATTCCTATTGATAACAGTTCCATCCTGATTATATTGTCCATCCAAATCCACATGGATATCAATATCACTTGTCTTGCTACCCAACCCATTCACACAAGAACCAAAACATTCAACACTGGCATGTGGAAAAACTTCGTTCACAGACCCATGAACATAATCCAGTAACTGGCCGATTTTCAGCCGATCATTGGCGTCTAGTTGTTTGGTTTGTGTAAGAGCAATCATTTGATCTGATATTGTCTTGCCTGAATAGTCACAGCAAGTGTGACGATGGGTTAGATTTCTATTGGATAACTCTAAGCTTCGCTGGGGGATATTATGAGCAAGAGCATTTATATCTTGTCTAGGTTGTAGTTGAAAGGGTAGAAAATAATCAGCACTGTCAGAGCTAGTTTCTAGCAAGTATTCATTACTGAAGTCTGCACTACAATCTGAGGGGAGGTCACTATATTCAGAGCTTGAAGTGTAGTAGGGATAACTAGAAGGAATTGTGCCTAAACCCCGCAGGGGTGGTTGGTTTGGGTCATCGTTAAGGGGGGCTGATGGCACGATTGAATTTGAATTTTCTACATTAAGCGACTCTTTGGTCAAAAATAGTGCTTTGTTGGCGGCTATACAGTTTTCATAGCCTGAAAAACTAGCGGCAGTTTTTATCACATGAGAATTTCGTGCAGTTAGTGCCTGTGCTGTATTTGTCATTAACGTATGATACTCAAAACTAGCAGAAAAATCCGCCAATTTTACGTCACTTAAAGTATAGTCAATATTAAGTTCTTGCATGCCTATAGAACTTCCGTCTTTTATATTTTCACTGACAAAAGATGATGACGTAATATCTTTATTATTGGCACTAAGTTCCTCAATATTATCACTACTAAAGGCAGAAAAAATCATGTCCTTATCTGAATTATCATGCTGAGAAGTATCTTGATCATGGGCTTGAAGGAGTAGCAATTGGGGATCGCCGCCACGGAGGCCGTCGTCTTGGTCTAGTGCAAGATGTTCAAAGCTCCCCAAGGCAGCCTCGAGACCCGGATCATCGCTTTGAGGAACTTGCACCTGATATTTGACACATTTAGAACATTTGGAGTTGATAATTTTTAGAACATTTCATGTGCAATATTTGAAAGATTTTCTTTCTCTCAGAATTTGGCGGATTTTTGTGCTAGATTTGAAAGTTTTGCTGATAACTATAATCTTAAAACTGCATAATATTTAATTTTTAAGTGTTACTGATATTTCACGACACTAAATATTTTACTAATTGCTAAACAAGACATAAACTTTAGACATGCTTAGAGTATCAAGGAAAAGTTTTGAAAAAAATGAAACATCTTTCATTTTCTTTTTCTCAAGAACCTTACCCTGTCTCGATAGAAGAAAAATAAATACCTGATAGGCTAGTGGAGGGTTTCTGATGTAGTTCGGAGTAATGGCCAATTTCTCTTCCTAAAATAAAGAAAAGTTAAATAAAGATTTCAGCAAAACATAAAATTATTAGACAAGTTTCTGTTTCTAACACTTTAGTAGGTACTAAATGAAATTAAAATAAAAACTTCACTTTTTTCTTCTTTTATATTATACTGACCTTTTTACATAAACCCTTGCATTATATTTAAATGTAAAATCTGCTAGGTATGAAGTAAATAATGTTGTATATGAGAGTTGTTAGTAAGTCGACGTTACTTTGAAATGAAATCTAGTATTCTTAATCGAGATCTTTAAATAAAAGGACTAAAGGAAGGTCGGATGTACTCGTAGTTGTAGAGTAGCTTCGCTATTGGCAAAAAATTACCTTGACTGTTGGTTTAGCTGGAGCCGGGCTACCATTTGAAGCTTGGTTGTTAGCAGCCGCCTGACCGCCACCCCCTCCGCCTTTCATGGCATTCAACAGGACTTTGATGACACCTTCGCCGGTCAGCTGTGCGGCTACCTCGCCCTTGTTTGTTGGGATGTTCTTGTCAGCTCTTAAATATTAGATTATGACAGTTACGTTGTGTAACAAAAAAGGAAAGGAGTCGAGAAAAATAGAGTGTTAATTTTAATGATTTTCATTTTACTATCGGCGAAAAACAGGCTATAATTTCAAGGGATAACTATCATGCAGTAGGTCATTGGAGAATCAGGCAGGCAATCCTAGTAACTTCAGTAAGCAACAAGTAAAAGTAAAGTACCCCTCTCAAAATTATTACTTTTACAACAAAATACCTGATTTACTCTTAGAATAACTACGAGAAATTATTTTTTTAACCAATTCCTTCGAATTAGAACATCTAAGAATTTTTATAGAACTGGATAAATTGCCTTACCCATGGTTGCAAAGTAGATTGACAATATTGAGATGATTTCTTTTGGCTGCCCAGTGCAACGCAGTCCATCCATTTATCTCGTGCTGGGCGTTTACATTTACACCATGTGCCAAAAGTTCCTGAAATTTTGAAGGGTCTTTAAATGCTTATGCACAACAAAAACTCTAAAATTTGTGTTTTTTTCTTTCAAGACTTGTCTCTCGGTCGAAAAACTCTGGCCAACCTAATCCAATTTATTGGTAAAAGATATAGCAATAAGGAAAAAAAGTTATTACATTATTACATCATTAATTTCAGTTACATTATATTCTAATTTCTTAAAATAAGATTTTTTGGGGTTTTAAATATTGGACACAGATATAATGTTTCAAAAGTCACCTTAACTCCATCAATATCTCCGAAACAGGCCGCCTCTCTTAACTTTTCTTCAAGTTCTGCCATTTTTATAAAGATGCTTAGAAGATTTTTTTATTTTATTTTTTTTTTCTCTCAGTATTTGTCAATCATTGGTAAAATCTGAAATTTTTGTGAAATAATATAATTACAGAATGTATGTAATAGGAAATGCACACAATTTATCGTAGTTTAACAATTTTGACTCATTAAAAAATGATTTACAGATCTAAAGATCTAAACAATGATAACAAAAATGAGTTTTTTAAATCACACCTTAAAAATTATTATACAAACAAATTAAACAACAAAGACTTTTACATGAAGTCTTTCATTTCCTTCATAAACTCATTGTATGCATCGTCCTTTGTCTTCGTCTCTTTGACAGGCGCCTGTGCAATTTTTAGGAATCAATTTAGTTTCAAATATTTTACTGCATTGAAAAAATATTTTGGTGGTTTCTCGCAAAGTACATAGCCTAATCCCCCCTACACCGTTATTTGAAAAAATGCGACTAAGTTTTACTTGATTGAATATTAGGGAGTGTTATTTTTTCTCTGCGCGGGGGAGGGAGTTGAGGCCTAACCCAATGAGATAAATATAACCTAACTTTCAGTATAAAAACCACGAAAAATAACGCCGGGGGGGGGGGGGGGGGGGGGGGGGGGGGGGGGGGGGGGGGGGGGGGGGGGGGGGGGGGGGGGGGGGG
>LS045383.1:1063-12125 GCA_900241095.1 Acartia tonsa
AAAAAAAAGTCAAATTTCGCGTACTTCGGAAAAATTATTTTTTTTGGTAGAAAAAATTGACCTATCTTAATAAATTTTTTTGTGCATACTCTTTATTACATTTAGCAACTTTTACCTTTTGGGCATGCTGTAATAAAATCAATACGTCATCGATTTTTCGAAGCTTGAAAATGCCCTACCGACTTCGCCTCAAGGCGGGGCGAAGTCGGTGCCGTTTTAGAGATCAATTTTGACAAACTTCCCAAAGTTCTAGGTTTACGTCCTTTTAGGACCTGATCGACTTTTCCGAGATCTTTCTACTGGTCTTGGTCCCATTTTACGATTTGCAGGTTCAAAAAACCGAAAAAAGCACAGAGTTCGCCCTGCTTTACCCTAGAGGTCAACTTCTAAAACAAAATATGCAACTTTTTTAATGCTGTTTTCATATTTCATGAAAAAACATGCATATTTTGTTTCATAAGCTGACCTCTAACATTAAAAAACCTGGAGGCCTATCCGTAAAATATGAAAATAGCATTTAAAAAGTTGCATATTTTGTTTTATAAGTTGACCTCTAACTCTCATAAAAAAATTTTTCTTCTCATTTTTACCTGTACAGAGACCAACTGGAGGCCTGAGCTCCGGAACCTGGAGGCCTATCCAAAAAATCTTAAAGTTACGGGTATTTCATCATATAAGAATGATTTTATCTTTAATAACCTATCCTCTCAGTCCAAAGATAAAGCCTTTACTCCAGGTTTACGCAAATGTGTCAAAACTCCTTAAAGTTATTCGCTTATTTAGGTAGCGAAGCTGATTTACAATTCCAATATCCGTTCTTATGTCCCTAAAGTTTCAAAAGAAATTTTATTTTCCCGGCTCCCATTTAAGATATACAGCTCACCTTTTAAGTGAAGATCCCGCTTATCAAAAAGCATCCTGTAATTAACTAACTTTGTCGGTCATGCTACAAAAGACAAATTGAAATATAATTCTTTAGTACAATCATGATTTTTTTATGCTTCGCTACTTATGAATGTTGTCATCCTTTTATTTAACATTTGTAACTTTGTTCTGAAAATTCATTATTTAAAATTACAGTATTAATGTATATTCTTTGCAGGAGAAGCCAGCACCAATTAAAAACGCCAAGAAAGAAGCTGCCTCTGTTCTCGACAAGTATAAAAACGATCAAAAATTTCAAGAATTTTTAAGAATCCACAAAAGAAACGCGGAATCCTGGACAAATGAATCCGTAGTTGAAGTAGCTAATCTTTATCAAGAAAATAGTAAGGATGAACCAGATGAGCCAGCAGATGAGAAAGAAAATGATATCAATGACAATGAAAAAGCTACGCCAAAGCCCAAGAATTTTAAGACACTTTTTCATGTAAAGATAACTAATCTTCCACAAAAGTTTAAGAAAAACATGGTAAAAAATTTACTAAAACCTCTAAAACCGGCTTCTATTCGAGTTATGAAAGATGTTCGATCTATTGCCTTTGTAGGTTTTAATACTGAAAAGGAAAGAGACCAGGCTTTGTTTAAAAGCAAAAGTATGTGTGAAGGTAAACAAATATTGGTTGTCAAATACGAGAAAAAATCTGTGTCTGTTCCAGAGGATGAAAGTAACGAGAAATGGAAAGAGCAGGAAGAATCTGTGAATCAAACTGAAACTGTTGCGGATTCTGGTAGAATATTTCTGAGAAATCTTTCTTATTCTGTGACGGAAGATGAAATAAAGGAGTTATTTGAAAAGTTTGGTCCTGTAGCTGAAGTCAGTCTCCCTATTGATAAGTTAACCCGAAGAAGTAAAGGCTTTGGATTTGTGACCTTTATGATACCAGAGCATGCTGTACAAGCCTTTACTGGGCTAGATGGTTCAACCCTTCAAGGGCGACTACTTCATCTTCTTCCTGCAAAATCCAGAGATGACATAGAACTAACTGAACTAGAAGGTTCCAATTTTAAAAAGAGCAAACAGCTGAAAGACAAGAAAAATGCCAACAAAAGTCACAATTGGAATTCCTTGTTTCTGGGTGCTAGTGCAGTAGCTGATCTCATGAGTGAAAAGTACGACGTTTCCAAGGCAGATATTGTGCTCGGAGATGATTCCAAGGGCGGTTCAACTGCCGCTGTCAGACTGGCGCTCGGTGAAACTCAAATTATCCAGGAGACTAAGAAATACCTGGAAGCGGAAGGGGTACGACTCCAGGCTTTTGATAAACCGCCGGAGAAAAGATCTAAAAGTATTATAATAGCCAAAAATTTACCGGCTAATACGGCGCCAACAGAAATTCGAGACTTGTTTGCCAAGTTCGGTGTTCTTGGACGTGTGTTATTGCCGCCTGGTGGTATTACAGCTGTCATTGAGTTTGCGGATACAGGTGAGGCACGGTCAGCTTTTACCAACCTGGCATATACAAAATTCCACAACACTCCGCTCTACCTGGAGTGGGCACCTGAAGATACATTTTCAATGCCTTATTCTGAAGCACCACCTGAGATAAAGAAGGCGGAGGAAAACACAGAGACGAAAGAAGAAGATAATGAAGAACAAGCCACACATGAAGAAAATTCTACTCTTTATATTAAGAATATTAATTTCATAACAACAGATGGCACATTAGCAGAACATTTCTCAAAGTGTGGAAAAATTTATTCCTGTAACGTCGCTAAGAAGAAAGACCGAGAGACTGGACAAATGTTGTCCATGGGCTTTGGGTTTGTCACGTACTGGTTAAAATCCTCTGCTGACAAAGCTATGAAAGAGTTACAATTTGTCAAGCTAGACGATCATGCATTGGAACTGAAAAGATCAAATCGGTTGGCAAATCAAACAGAAACAAATACTAGAAAAGAGAGGAAAGAAGGCGAAGCCACGACCAAAATTATGGTTCGCAATGTTGCCTTTGAGGCTACAAGCAAAGAAATTGAAGGATTATTCAAAATTTACGGCGAGTTAACCGCCGTTAGAATGCCGAAAAAAATCAGCGGCTCTCACCGAGGCTTTGCATTTGTAGAATTTGCCGCTAAAACTGACGCGAAAAAGGCCATGGCTGAATTAAGCAGCAGCACTCACTTGTACGGCCGCAGACTTGTGTTGGAGTGGGCGGAACAAGAAGAAACATTGGACGAGCTGCGGAAACGGACAGCGGATCAGTATAATGCGGGTAGTAGGTCGGCGAGCAAACGAACCAAATTTGAAATGGCTGACAAAAATCCGGTTGAGGACGATTGATATAATTTTTGTTCGAGGATAAAAATAAATTTTGTATTTTGTTAAGTTTCTTAAATTTTTTGTCCATCAGATTGATCCTGCTTATTTAGATCATTCGAACCTGAAAAGGAGGAGGTAATGGTGCTCGAACTTGTCGTTGATAGATTATGATTAAATTAATTATAAGATTTGGGGTGATTTCATCGTCCCCTCCCGACCTCTTGACTTAGTGCTCAAAGTAAGCTAATATTTTTTTCGATTCAGCGTTATTTAATATTGAAATCATGAGCGTTGGAAAATTTCTAAATTAGGTATTTAGATAAAAAGTCGATTTGAAATGCATATCACTTATTTTGTATTTGAATCTGAAGGCTTACAAGTTCGGGGTATCGGATCTATTTGTTACAGTCGTGTATTTTTTGCAGGCTTTCTTGAAGCACGTCGTATAAAAAAAGTTTTTCTGATTTAACGAATTATTTGAGGTGAAGCCTAGCTTCAGGCATGCAAAACCCTGTTCAGTGTTCATACTTCTTTTTGCATCACAGTACAGAGTAAATTATTTGTCTTATCCCATTCAAGAAGAATCTTTCTCTGTGCACAACACAGTGCGCGGCAAATGTGCGCGATTTCCGGTTACTAATTTTTTATTTGGCGCTCATGTGGCTAAATATGAAAGGAATGAAAGTAAAAGTTGCTTTTACAGCTGGAATATGAATTTTAATTATTAAAATCTAACTATAAATAAAGTTATTTAAATGTAATTTCTAATTTTCATAGAAAAAAACGTTGTGTAAGTGACAAAAACTGTAAATGCATCAAGAACCGGTATTTCCTCATTCTTAATTTTGAAGTTATGTGTTTAAAACTTAATGATGTGCAGAACTGAATGTAGTTTAAATTAGATTAGAATTTTCTTGACACAGCTATTTTATAAAGAGGAATAGTTATTTATGGAATCGTACAATAGAGTTTTCCATGAATATAATAAATAAAATTCATGATAAATTCCAGTTATTTTGGATACTTAAATCTCAATGTCAGGGCCAAATTAACTGTTCTAGTCTTGATGCGATACGAAATGTAATTTTCCGGTGTGGTTCTTTAGTTTTATTCCAGCTGAAATGTGTAATTTGCTGGATGATTCATATTTAGGGGTTCTGACTTTATTATATACTACCTTTTCGAAATGAGATTACGTTTATTTTAAGTAGAAAAATTTATATTTATAAATTTTACTGTTGTTTCACTAAAACATGCAAAATTTTGACCAAATGTCGCATTTTTTTACTCACTGACAGATATTTGTACTTTCGAAGGGAAGAAGAAGTTCTGACTCAGTGCAATAACACATGAAATCTCAAATTCCTAGGAGCGTGTTAATAGTAGAAATATAATGCCTTGGTTAGAATTAAATTACAAATACAGTATTGATTATAACTATAACTAATAGTTTTAGTTCATGGGTTTCATTCAGTTTTTTTCTCTTGTTCATACCAGCTTAAAACTATAATTCATACCCCTATTTACCATTCAAGTTCCCAAAATTGTTGTTATATTAGACGCCTCGACGAGTAAAGCGACCAAACTAATATACGGTGAAGAAACCAATGTCACATTTTATTTTCAGAATCTAAAATGCCTCCTAAGAAACGGGAGGAACCCGAGCAAGATAAGCTGACTAGGATTGCTATTGTGTCAACGGACAAGTGCAAGCCTAAGAGATGTCGACAGGAATGCAAGAAGTCCTGTCCTGTTGTTAGGATGGGAAAATTGTGTATTGAAGTCACACCTAATGATAAGTAAGTTATAGTTATACTCATAAATGAATGTTATGATCAGGGATAAATATACGCAGTACTTTTCATAAAATTTGATGCGGAGAGTAAAAATACAACGAGTTATATGCTACGGATTAGGATTCCGGTTAAATCCATATATTTATTTATGGTTTGATTATTTGTCTCGTTATTTATCTGGTATTTTTCTCGTATTGCCATCTCTCGTTCGTGCATTTTCCCTTCAACAGAACTCTGAATAAAAGTGGAGGAAGTGAAAAATATTTATAGCATATTTATGTCTAAAGTTAAAAATATAATTTTCCTCAATTTAAAGCTTCATGCAATATATCTCAGGTTCAATCTTGCCTATTTTATGAAAGCCTTATGAATATGCATTCTAGCAAGTATTATTTAGTTAACTATTGATATTGTTAGACATTGACTGGTGCCAGGTGGAGCAGTTAGAGCTATAACAATTTTTATTTTCTTATATGGGCTATCAGACACAAGTTTTCTGTAAAAATATTTCTCTTTGATATAAGTAATATTCTTTAGGACGGCGTCTATCTCCGAAGAGTTGTGTATTGGTTGTGGTATTTGTGTGAAGAAATGTCCATTTGAGGCCGTAACTATCATCAACTTGCCAAGGTAAGATAATTTAGCAAAAAACTAATGGAATATAAGGGAGCGGTAGCTTTCGCAGAAAACAAGACAAAAAAACGCGGCGTTTTTTTTCACAAATAGACGTTATACCCTATTAAAGCAACTGCCATGTCAAATTTTAGTGTTCTACTCCTATTTTAAAGTCTTATAACACACACCTTTCCGGAATTCTGCGAAAATTACCGCTCACTTTATTCATGAATCATATATTCTGTCACTTTATTGTAGTCTGAGGTGGAAATTATTTAATTCATAACAAATCCTAATTTATATCTTAATAAACTTTACAATTTACTTAGTCGCATAAAGCATTACCAATTTGATTTCCAAAGGGTAAACAAGGAAATGCGTAAAACCTATACAAATCAATAATATTTACCTATCTTAATTTCAGTAATCTGGAGAAGCATACAACCCATCGGTATTCCCAGAACTCCTTCAAGCTGCATCGTCTGCCCATCCCCAGATCCGGTGAAGTTCTGGGCCTGGTGGGCACCAACGGTATCGGCAAGTCGACCGCCCTCAAGATCCTGGCTGGCAAGCTGAAGCCTAACTTGGGCCAGTTCAAATCTCCACCAGACTGGACTGAAATCTTGGCCTACTTTAGAGGCAATGAGCTTCAGAATTATTTTACAAAGATTCTTGAAGATGACTTGAAAGCTGTTATCAAGCCCCAGTACGTTGACCAAATTCCTAAGGTATTTATTTAATTAGTACTTACCTAGTCGAAAAGAAAAACTATTTGAATATTGTTTATTCAAAGATGAAAGAGATATTTTGCATCATTTTATTTAAAACATCTTATACATTGTTTCCTTTAAATGAACATGATTTTTAACAATTTTTTTCAGGCAGTTAAGGGATCTGTCCAATTTTTACTGGACAAAAAGGATGATCTGAAGAAACAAGACAATGTCTGTGAGGTCCTTGATCTTACACACATCAAGGATCGTGACGTCAAGGATTTGTCTGGAGGAGAGCTGCAGAGATTTGCCTGTGCTATGGTCTGCATCCAGGCGGCCGACATATTCATGTTCGACGAGCCGTCCTCATATCTGGACGTTAAGCAGAGATTGAACGCTGCTCTGGCCATCCGTGACTTGTTAGCATTCAACAAGTATATCATTGTCGTCGAGCACGACTTGTCCGTTCTGGATTATCTGTCCGACTTTGTTTGTTGTCTGTACGGTGTTCCCGGTGCTTATGGTGTTGTCACTGTCCCCTTCTCGGTCAGGGAGGGTATCAACGTGTTCTTGGACGGTTTTGTGCCAACTGAGAATTTGAGGTTTAGAGAAGATGCTTTGGTGTTTAAAGTGTCTGAAAATGCTACTGAAGAGATGGTCAAGCGACAGAATAGGTTAGTAGGTAGTTTCAATTACTTAAAAAAAGTGTTGCGGAACTGGAGCTGGGAGCCGTGGAACCGCCATATTTTAAGGAGCCGTAATTTTCGTTATAAAAACGGCTCAGGACTAGATAAACAAAGAGATTTTTAATAAATCATAATTTGGTAACTCTGTTTTGTCATGTGCAAATGCCCCTTTTAAGTTTTTCAAGTCCATTTTTATAAAAATTGATCTTTTAAAACCTTCAAAAGTTAAAAATAGACGTGGGGGGGAAAATATGTCGAGTTTTTATTGATTTTAGGTCGGAGCCGCCATCATCACAGACTCAAACGGCTCCGCAACGCTGCTTATAAAAATTACATGGATTGGAATAAAAAAATTCTTATTAATGTCATTATGTTTTAGGTACGACTATCCAAGCATGAAAAAGACCATGGGTAACTTCAAGCTAGAGGTACGCGAGGGACAATTCTCTGATTCAGAAATTATTGTCCTGCTGGGTGAAAACGGTACCGGCAAAACTACCTTCATCCGTATGTTGGCCGGTAAGCTGGCCCCTGATGAGGAAAGCGGAGAGATTCCCTCTCTAAACATCAGCTACAAGCCGCAGAAGATTTCTCCCAAGTCCCAAGGCACAACAAGACAGTTGTTACACGAAAAAATCCGCGACGCCTATATACACCCACAGTTCGTGGCTGATGTCATGAGACCTTTGAAGTAAGATATTTTTTTTTAAATTACGTTTCTAATACTACTTTATTAATATTAAATGTCTACCTGATTACGATTGGAAAATTAACTGATAAAAAAAGCTGAAATAAAAGAAAGTTCTTGTTCTTACAAAAATGCAAAAAGTAACAGCAAATATGTTTTCATTAAAAAGGTTAGATTTTCATTATTTTTTGCTTCTCCTTTCCTGTTTTAACTTATTTTATATTAAAATATTTTTAGGATTGATGACATTATTGATCAGGAGGTGCAGAATCTTTCTGGTGGTGAGCTTCAGCGTGTGGCCATGGCCCTCTGTCTTGGCAAACCTGCTGATGTTTACCTTGTTGACGAGCCCTCTGCCTACCTGGATTCTGAGCAGAGGTTGGTGGCCGCCAAGGTGATCAAGAGGTTCATCCTGCACGCCAAGAAGACTGGCTTTATTGTGGAGCATGACTTCATCATGGCTACTTATTTGGCGGATAAGGTAAGAATTTCAATTATGGAGAGAAAAAATTTAAAATTATTCACCTGCTGCTTAAAAGAAAAGTTGCATCTACTGCTGATAAGTCTAACGCATTCTTTTTAAATATAAAATCAAGACTTACATGTCTGTTTTATGTACCATGAAATAATATTAAGGAAAGGATGATAAGTTTAGATTTTTTACTGGGATAATATTATATGCTTATTATTAGGTGATCGTGTTCGAAGGACAGCCATCCGTTGACACCATGGCCAACTCTCCCCAATCCTTGCTGGGCGGCATGAACAAGTTCTTGGAGCAGCTCAACATCACCTTCAGAAGAGATCCCAACAACTATAGGCCTAGGATCAACAAGTTGAACTCTGTGAAGGACTCTGAACAGAAACTCAACGGGAACTTCTTTTTCTTAGAAGACTGAAATTGCCGTCCCAGGTAATCTTTCTTTAAACTAACTCATAACAGATAGTGTCTTGTTAATTAAAGAAGATATGTCGGTGGAATTGTCACTTTTTAAACCAAACTAAAAACACCTTGGAAATCAGCAAAGCGAACAGTTAACGATAACTTGTATGTTGTAGAATAGTTACTTTTGTCAGAAAAGAAGAGGTCTCAACTTAGTTGCTTAATTAATGCAACTATAGTTCTGATTAATATATATTCAAAGTTTGTATTCATTTTTGAGAAAAATCATTGGATTTAATATTTTTTATCTGTAATTACTATAATAAATAAGTTAGTAACTTTTTTCATTAAAAAAAAGTTTTTATGAAAACCAAGCTTGTAATTTTAATGCCGCAATACCTAATAAATAACATACATATAAATTTCAGGCGCTTTGGATAAAGCTTGGGGCGGCCTAGGAGAATTGTTGAGAGCTGGGCCCAGCCACTCGGACAGTCACTACCGCTATCTTCATACTACATCAATCCATCTGCGTTGTGGCCTCCGCTGTGGCTGCCTGGATCCAACCTGCCGCCGGCGATCCAGCCCGCCCCACTGTGTCTGCGGATACGGTTAGATTATCAGATCCGCTAAATGCTCCTCTTCAATCATTCAATTCAAATTCAATAAAGAAAATTTGAGAGAAGCATAAACAATATCGTGGAGGGTTGGATCACGCTGTAGCGGCTCTAAACAAAATCCAGAGACTCAAATCTACGGCCGCTCTGTTAATGGGTGGCTGTAAATAATATCCTAGTGAATTTATATAAATTGAGCCGCACAGCTGTGATACGTACTGTAAATGTTATTATTATGTATACATGCAATTGTATTTATAGGTGGATACATTTTTATCAGTTAAAAAACCTAAAAATTGTTCGATTTGTTGTTTTTATCTGTAGAGAATATATCCACCCTTCCATACTTTTTAAGTTTATACTTTGTTTACTATGAATTTGTTTTTACATAGTGCTTAACTATTATTTCTTTATATTAATATCTGCGACAATATCAACTATTTATAAATAAATGTTAATATCAAAGTTATTTTATTTATTATGATCTTTAGTTTGTTTACTTAGTTTAATTGAAATAAACTATTCTTGTATAGTCTTAAACATGTTAAAACTTAGTCTTGTTCGTATATGAAATAAATTGGAAACAGGAAAAAAATAAATCGTAACATTAAGTACCTACAATAATTTTATTTTTACTAAATTGATAAGTCATATTGGACTTAAGTTGTCATGGAGAAGGTTGAGATACTTTTCTAAAGCTAAATGGTGCGATGATACTAAATATATTAATAGAACGGTAATTACAGAGCAAGAAAATGTAAAGAGAGGGGTAGGTTTCTGGTAAAATCCGTAAAGGTTATGTGTTATAAGTTAAAAACAGCAGTAGAATGATAAAAATTTATGTTAACATAAAAAAATTACACACACCTTTACGGATTCTACCAGAAACCTCTCTTTATAAACCTTTTAAAATACGTAAACCCTATTAACTGGGGCAGTACTTAAGTTTGTCTTCTTTAGTCGTATCCCTTCGGACATCTGGTTAGTTATGCTTTCGAATAAAACATTCTTAAATGCTAACTCCTAAAATATTTTCTAACATCACCTCGTAATCGTCTTCATTTGGTGCAAAATTGTAGGCTTCTAAAAACATAGTCAAACTTTAGATCCTATTTCTAAAGGAATTTTCAGAGTTGCTTAATCGTAACAGGATGGATGAGATTGTTACATGTCCATACGATATCACGCATGCTGTCAAGAGGCGGAGATTCCAGGTAAGTTTTAAACTTTCACATAGACTAGGTGGAGTAGAGACTTACGTATCAAGAAGTAAAGAGGGTCTAGAAACAATAATCTCACTTAAAGCTATAGCTGCTTACATATCTTGCGTACAATTTCTTAAAGTGTTCCCTCCAGTCTTGAAAGGGCGAAGGGTTTATGATGGGAAACAGGGTGCTACACCTAAATCTCGAGACATTACCTGATTTTAAAATACTTTTTTGACATAAAATTCAGGGGGGTTGGGGGAGTTTTAATGCAACCAGCTCGTAATCAGTGCGCAAATGGCATTAGAATTAGATTTTCGTTAAATATGAAACTTGTCAAGAGTAATCTGTGGTAGGTCTATTTTCCCTAAATAGAACAAAAAGTAACGGCTTGTAGATCAGCCATTTAGCCCTATCTACACATCATACTCTTGGCTCAGCCGCCGGTAAGCAGCTGGTACTAGAATTATAAAAAATGCTTTTTGGAATAATTTAACATGGTTTAAAGCAAAGATGTCTCAGTTTATCCCTACGTAATTAATGATTTTTTAAGTGCCATTTGCGCATTGATTACGAGATGGTTGCATCCCGGGGGGGGGGGGGGGGGGGGGGGGGGGGGGGGGGGGGGGGGGGGGGGGGGGGGGGGGGGGGGGGGGGGGG
>LS045385.1:8251-22462 GCA_900241095.1 Acartia tonsa
CTATCTAACGTCTTAATTTGTCTTGTTACAGCTTAAATCTAAAGTTATGGGATAATATCAGGCGCGTCTCAAGCACGCGCATGCACATGATTTTGATTGAGAGGGAGAGGGGATCTAAAACATCACAACTTAAAATTCCACTTACCCTGAAGGTTTTATCTCCCTCCCTGTCGACTTTGTTATGGGGACATGGTAAGAGAACTACTTCTCTGTCTGGAAATGAGAACCTTTTCAAATTTCCTAGGGAATCGTGAGCCTTTATAGATGAGAAAAAAACATTTTGTCCAAAATTCCTTTTTAAAGGGATGTTGACACCCTGCATGCCTTTGATAAAAATACTGTTAACTTGCAAAAAGGAGAAGGTGACAAATTATTAATGAACAGAGTTTTAATTTCCATATAAAAATGATTAAAGTCAAGGAGTGGTCGCATGTGTATGTTTGCATGCATGTGTGTGTGTGTGTGTGTGTTCGTACAATATGGATGTAGAATATACGTGGATATTATGACAGGGGAAAATTGTCGTCAATTTATTTGGCTAACATGGAACTCGTGTATTGGTCAGTTCGTTCATCCAGTAGGGAGGGGGGAGGGGGGTTGAGAAAGAAGGTATCGTAACTTTAACCCGCTGTAAGTTTCACTATATTAGAGAACATGAAAATCTAGTGTAAGATCCAAGTAACAATATATCCATTGTTATTTTAGCTGGAACATTAAAATAGTTACAAAACATACAGAGCGGCTTTTCTGGTTAGGTTAAGTTGGGATATGATACAAAGAAAATGGAGAGATAGTATGCGTAATCCAAAAAGCGAGTTAAAATATTAAATCATAGTATTTTATAAATTATGAATTTAGATTATTGTGATTAGAGGGGGAGGGTTACATTTTGTATCGTTGCGTTATTGTTGTCATATACCTTAAAATCGCTGGAGATCATCCACTTAAATGAACCCATAACCATTTTAAGGTCCCAACTATATTTGTTAACGGGAGTCTCCGTTTAATAAATTTTTCAAAACATTTGTATGACATCCAGGGAAACTGGGATAGAACAAAAAGGCATAAATAATTTCCTCCCTATCCTTACGGCTAAATTTTCCTTTAACTAGCTTGCAAATATTGGGGAGAGAAAGTGTTGTAGATTGCTATTGTCGCATCCCTTCCCTGTGTGACAGTTGACAATAATATCAAAGTATGGGTATACCCTAAAAAGGATGTCTTCAACCAATTATTCAATTTGTATTGATACAGTCAATACCAGGGATCATAAGGGATAAGACAATGGACGATAGATTAATGTACATCCCGATTTATGATAAACAAAGTTACCCCTTTTGTAGATTTTTGTAAAGTTTTGGTTAATATAATGATTTGATAGAAGAAACCAAAGAAGTAAACGAATGAAAAAATGTGTTTATATAACCTAGGGTACAAGTAAAGTACATTCCAATGTCCCTTTACATCCTTGTCAATATGGAAAAATGATCTTAACATTTTATATATCATTTAAAGTAGCTACTAGATTTCGTCTTTGTGTGAAGTACGTACTGGACTGATAGGACCTAATTTTCAAATAACTTTAAAATTGAACCAGGTCAGGTTTTGACTTATTTTGTAGGATAGAGGGAGGGGGAAGTGACAAAGACATTTATATAAAATAAAAAGTATAAATTAGCTGCTTGTATTTTTTTTTTCTTCAGTTTTATAAGAATTTAGTTAAGAGATTAGAACCTCTTGGGATCAAAAATGACCTTTCCTTATATTTGTAAGCCTATCAGTTCAGGTTTCAATATTATAATTGTTTATCTAATTAATCATATTAGCATGTCCCTTCTCCAGTCTATACTGTACGTCTATTATATTAAGTCTATTGTAATTATATTGGCTGGGACCATATTTGTCTATCTAATTATTCTGTTTGTTAATACTTTAGTATGCACTGTCTATCTAGTATATTAAGTCTATTGTAATTATATTGGCTGGGACCATATTTGTCTATCTAATTATTCTGTTTGTTCATACTTTAGTCTATAACTGTATTAATTAGTTTTGGATGTACTAGGTCGAGAATCAAATAAAAGTACAAGTCATAATTTAGAAGAATGCCAATGTCTATAAAAGTGAATCCCAGAAAATGTGACGGACAAACGAACGTTGCCAAACATAGAGTGACTATTCTCTTAACATTAATTAAACCGCTGTTTTAGTTTTGATTTTTTTGTTGATGCAATTTCTAAATTATTTCCGATATTATCATGCTAAAAAGCTACCATTGTAAAAAATATTGTGCAATTTTGTGCTAAAAATTTGGCTTGAATTATTATCAATTGTCAACTAATGTGATAATAAGCTGTTAACTACTTGAGGTAATATTTAGGGCTAGGCAGCCGCACCTCAGCGGCGCATAGGCCCCCAAATTTAAACCCGCTATTGTGCAAAAAAGATAAATTGCGAAAAGATAGATTGTCTGTTTAGTAAAAGCTATAGTCATCCAGGTGAATTTAAGTTATAAACTGAACTCTTTACTGAGGCTTAAAAGCGGCTTACGCGCAACTGCCGAACCCTGGTTAGATTAACTTACCTTGGTTCTTGGGAATGGCTTTCTCTGGCCCATGGGTCAACTCGTGGAATTCTCTGTTTGCCTTCCCAAACATTCCCACCGCCATTAACAGAACCCCCACCACCGTTCCCTCCGCAGTTGTTTGTGATTGAGGTGGATCCGTTTTGTTTGAAAGTCACTACAGAACTGAAATCTCCGCGGGAACCTAAAAATAAAAAAAATCTTAAAGTGTCTGGTGTTATTTAAGACAACCGGCTGCGTTCTCCAATATTTTTTATAAATTTTTTTAGTGGTGCAGCTACTCTATAATTCACTTTGTCTATCCATCAGTCAGTCCGTAACGCTGTGGGGGAAATGGAATTTTCTCGACTGCTATCAAAGAAAGACATATAAAATTTTCAGTGGAAATTCCTATGACATGCGCTCATATAGCCTATATATTGTTTTTTCCGTCTGTCTGGCGGCCATTCTTACAAATAACTCAACATTAGTTTTTATATGTTTCGTGATTTTGCATTTTTCCCCCTTTTTCTAATGACAACTCAACATCTGCTCTAGAACTCACTTTGTCCGCTTGTCCATTCCAGGATTTTTTGTACTTAACAACTTATAAATGTTGTAATACTTTTTTTTGTAAATATGTAAATAATACGTGGACATTATTTCCAACTTTATAAAATTTTGAATGTACAGATAAATTGAAACAGAAAACCAGAACAATTTCTAAAATTAATTTAATTCAATCTAAATCATGAAGGATGTCAAAAATATTTGGTTTGTTGTTCATTGATTTGGGAAATTGTTGTCAAAACTGAAACAGGTGCTTGATGCTGCAATAGAACTGGCCATTATATTCATTCTTTTTAATTCTCAGCTATTTAGAGCTAAAAACTAATATAACTTTGTAAGTTATATATTTGTAAAAAAAAGATGAAAACTATAAAAGCTAAACTTAACAGACACGGCAGGCAAACAAACATTAACAAATATGAGTTAGAACTCATTTAATATTCAATATTATTTAGAAGTTTATTTTTAAAATGGACATACAAACTTTCTGGTAATGATCATAGAGTTGTTAAGCTTTCTAAATTCTATGTGATAGTTAAGAATCATCGATATAGTTGAAAATCAATATAACAATTCTAACATGCCTATTTTAACGATAAGATCTATCCATTACGGACAAACCTCAATTAAAAGCTAAGAAAAGCACCGCTTTTAAAAGGATTTGTTGTAGACAACTGCATTTGTAGAGTTAGACAAAACTTTTTCTTTCCAGTTAAGAACTGTTATTGACATTTTTTCCACAGTAAAATCGGTACAGAAACTGAAAACTCGAAATTTTGTACAGGTCTATTAGTAATACTGCATACATTTGACAGTCATTCAAACATAATAATTCTAATACTTTGCTTGTTTTAAAAAATCATCTTGCATATTTTAAAAAAAACAAGGATGATTAAATCCTATTATGATATTGTTAGCTTTTAAAATTAGATTTTGCATTATAAAGTAATAAACCGGCCTCATTTGATGTTTATGTTTGTAATACAGCTTAAATGTGGTATGTTTAACACGAATTCTTCAATTTTAATGACAAAATTTTACTTTTAAAAAAAATCGAGATATTATAGGCATTAATAATTATGTATCCAAAAAGGTGAAAAAATAACATGTTAAAATGAAGGAAGACAATTAATGGTTTTAACTTTTATTGTTACACAGGAGTTTCAAGTCAAGTTTGAAATTGATAGGAAGATTCTAACAAAACCAAGATACCGAATATAGAAAAGCTTCGCTTTTGTTAACCCTATAAACATTGTTTATGTTCATTGTTTAATGTTTAACACAAAATGTTTAAGCACCTGGCCTGTTAAATTACCCCATTTTTATGACCCCCACCCCCACTGCACTCAGAGGGTGAATTATAGTGTCACCCGGTGGGAATATTTGCAAATTATTCCATTGTCTTATAAGCACACAATATTTAATATTCTTAATTAATGTTGGGAGATATTAAATCAAGTAGAACTGAGGTTTTATTGTCTTGCAAGTGGATTAAAAGTCACATACAAAATAAGTTTAAATGATATTTTCTGGACAGTTTTTGAGTAAACCACATTTTTTTAGTTTATACATCTGTCAGGAAAGGTTTTTGTTTAATTGACAAAGGTGGCATAAAGTTCACCAACCCTTTCAGTCATGCAAAGAACTTTACATTATATTGTTTTAAAATGATAATTTAATTGCAAGATATTAAAAATGAGCTTTTTGATTTTAGGTATTTCACGCTATAAGAAAATTTGGATCATTGAAAGAAAACGAAGTATCGGGTTTCGTCGTATTTTCACAGTAACTTTTGATATATTATTTTAGTTTAGGTTAGGTAAATTTTAATGATTGCCCCTCAGGGTGAAAGCCTCCCGCAGGGGCTATAAATAGGAGACATCCTACTGCGAAATTACGACGAAACCTGCTACTTCGTTTTCTTTCCATGATCCGAAAATTTTTACACTATAAAGAAAATATGAATCATTTTTTGCTGGCCCTGCGTTTTGTTTTTCATTTATATATCTGCAACAGTACTAAAACCATACTTTAGAATTAGGTCTACCAAGATATTAAAAATCTGATAGCTTTAAAAGTATAGACAAAAGGAAGTATTATTAGTTTTCAGTAAAGGATACACCCCGACATTTCAGATTTGAATTATGACCTAGCAATACAACTCATTTTAATTTTACTTGTACATTATGTTTGTGAGTTTCAACCAATTGTCCAAAGGGATAAGACAATGGCTTAAAAAATAATGTACATCCCTAATAATGATACACAAAATTACTCTTCTTTATATTACAATTAATGGATGAAACGTTTGGGCACAAAACTTAATAAACCAACCAATCAAAAATAAATAAAAGTCCCCAATTATGTTAAACCAACAAATAAGAAAACCTTATAATAAAACTTTGGGTACTAGTGTAATAACCAGCCCAACGTCCCCTCCCTCTCCAACTGTGTGGCTGGATTGTTATCTTATTACCCAAGATCACGCTCAAATCCTATCAATCATTACACCAGACATAATATCTTCAAGTAACAATAACTTTCAATTCTAATCAAACATTTCTCAAATTTACTGCAAAATATTATTATATTTATTTTTCCAATTTTAAGATCAATTTCAATTTCTATACTTAAAAATCATTATCATACATTTATCAAACAGTTTAAAACTATTTTGAATTAGATCCTCTTGGTCCTGTTTCGTGATTTTCTATTTCTATTTTTTTATTGCAACTGAACATGCGCTATTTAACTAACTTTGTTCAACTGTTTTAATGATTGTTTGTTTAGTGCTTCGGTAGTTATGGATATTGTCATCCTTGTTTGTATGTTTAGATAGATACGTGCTAATAGAAATTTATTGAAGCAACCATAGAAAATACTGTGGCATCCTTCTTACAAAGTTTTCATCAATTATCCTATAAAAGCTTAGTTCCTTAGGGCTAGGGGTCGGGAATTAAGGTCAGTGTCAAGTGTAAAAACAGGGATAACAATATTCACAAAACATAGCACGTGTTCACAAAACTAGATAAAGAACAACTAAAGAGTGATATTTCTTATAAAAGAGCTTTAAGATAGCTTTGAGATATAATTTAATAATTAAAATATAATTACAGATATGTAAATCCTATACAAATATGCCTATTCGGTCAAGTAATCACTATTTCAAAGTAGAAAAAAGAGATAATTAAAATAAAAAAAGATCCCCAAGTTTTTGAATAATTCAAGGCTTAAGAATTAGAACTGTTTACAATTAATGTGTTTATCAGTTATTGAATAAAACTCTCAAAAGATCAGCCCCACAGCCCAAGAAACGGCTACGCCCTTAGAGGCCTAGAAGGGCACTTTAGGGAAGGTAGAGGAGAATTCGACCCACCAAATTCAATTACTCGTGATAGGGTGTAGGTATCCTCCTCAAAGATAACAATGAACTCTCCCTCACTGGGCCTATGAGAAGCATCACTGTAAAGGAGTTTTATATACGTTCAGTGGTTAGCAAGATTCTTTGCTATTATTACACATAAAGACATCCTATTACTTCAATATAATAATACAATAATTCATGTAAAAAATTTGTAAATATTTTGAAAATAAAACAATATGAAATGTATAGTAGGTAAATATGAAATATGAGTACCTAAATTATAATCTTGGCTTCCTCTAAAAAATATAATTTTCAATCTAAAACTAATTTTGTCTGTTTTTTGACATTATACAGACGTAATTGTTTAGTACTGCGGTTCTTAACCTTTTATAAATATGAGCAAAACTCAATTTTTCTTTTTTACAGTTGAAAAATTATTTACATTAAGTTACTAAAAATAGAATATGTAAACGCAGTTATTGATAAAGTTATTTTTCGTTTAGAAGAGAAGTTTGTAGCTTAATTTAACTGCCATTGTCCTAACCCTCCATGGGTAATAATATAAAGTAAAGAATCTAATGTGGAGTAAAGGTTACTTTGTTAATGATCACCAAATTCTCAAATGATATCACACGCTGTGCTCATCTGAACAACAAAATTGAAGGTATCTCCAACTCAATAATGCAGAATAAAAATACTGGTAGATTGTAGGTACAATCTTGGGAGGGAGGTGACATTGGACTGTACATTTCACTAGTACCCAAAGTTTTCTTATTCGTTGGCTCCTAACTTTGGGTACTTTAATTGAATCATTATCCGCGGATATTAAAATTAAAACTAGTATAATCTTATTATTTTTATTTTAATATTTCTAAAAAAATGTCTGTAATGTGATGCTTAATATGATTTTTTAGTATGGATAAGAGTCGGTCTAATCCAGCGGATATCAATCTGGTTCTAAGCCGTTCTGGAAAAGCTTTAAACTTTTTTATCCAAGAACTGAGTGTGATTCCCAACAAGACCAACCTTAATTAGCAACATATAGCTAGACTATCTTATAAGAAAGGAAAAAGATCATTTAAGCAAATGTTGAAATTAAACCAAATGTCAGACTTGCTAACGAAGAAAATACTAACATTAAAATTGATACTTTTAATAATGATAATATGATAGTATTGAAACATATGGGAAAATTGTTGTAATACATTTTGATATAAACACAAACAATAACATATCCAAATCCTAACCCACGTCAATAATAAGTAAGATGTTAATTGGCTACTGCTATTTTATACTACAGTTGATTTCCATTTATATACTCCCTCCCCCCCCCCCTGGACATCCTATTTTATAAAGAGTTATCTTTTTTTAGGCCAGCTTCACATAGGTCCAATGATTGTTATAAGCTAATCTATTTTCAATTTTCATATAAGTCTTTGGATTTTTAAAGCTTTTTTTCTTGCCTTAAACAGATCCACTAGATACTAGGGACGTAACCGATAGTACATTTATATTTTGTGTTGAGTTAAAGTCCAAAACCAGTCCTCAGCCGAAAAATACTACCATTAAAATTGTAAATCGTTTGATCTGATGTTAACGAGATCACAATAAACAATCTAAATAATTTTCTTAACGACATAAGCATCACAAAATAGACAGTCCGTAGTTCCTGAGATATTTATGGACAAACTTTAGAGTAAGCAGTGCAGTTCCGTCTTGTTAAAAAAACACTGTTGGCTTGTAATATTCTAATCACTTTAATCTACAAGTGTCGAGTTATAAAATGTCACTCTTTAGCCTTGTAATGTCATTTCATTTTAGCCCCAGGGGTGGTGAGAAAAAATACTCCACTGTTTTGTTGATACTTAAATACCATTTTAATCAACAACAGAGCTGGATCTTTAAATCATTTTAGTGGTGAGCCAGATCGGGGTGAGCCAACTTTCCACCAATGAGAGCACAGCATTTTATGAAATGCCGCGCTGTGATCGGCTGAAATTCGGCGCACCCCGATCTGGCTCACCACTAAAATGATTTAAAGATCCAGCTCTGTACAATTAGTTTATTTTAAAACATAATTTTTTTTTGAAACATAGAATTTACCAAAAAATCTTAAGGGATGGGACAATGGACGATAAATGAATATGTCCCCTCTTTATGATAATCAAAATTACCCCTTATTGTGATTGAAAGTATTATTATTAACCCTCTTAAAGTTGTAAGCTAACAAATTGCAGTACAAGTTTTAGAAATTTGTGGGGCATTATGATTTAAAGATCATTGTCCCGTCACTCCCTGCAAATAGGCGGATGCGTCTTAGCAACTAGGGACTCTTCCGTCGAGGGATAGGGTGCCTAAAATCATCCCAAGACTTTAATCTTTAAAATAATACTATAATGTAAAACTTGAAATGTTTTTTTTATATATGGTAATAAAATATTCATCGTTTGTTGATATCCTTGTATTGTAAGACTTGAAAAGCTACTCAGAATTCACAAGGACAGTTCTTTATTACTGTTATAGTGCAGGTATATTGCAATAAGATATGGAAAAGCAAAGGAAGTTGAATGGAAAGGCTAAAACTATTCTTTTTATTTGTTTACTATTATGTTTCATCCTTGTTGAGTTATCACCGGAACAAAACAAATCTTTAAGATAAAGATTCACCATATACAAACAAAAAAGGTTTTGTTATAATCTAGCAAATATTTTCACTATTGACTAGCAAATAAATATGAAAAAATTTGCAAAACATTTTACAGATGATATTTTTCTAGTCTTACGATAACCTTTATTCCCTAGCAAAGCTAACATTTAAATTAAGCAATTAAATCCATATTCATTTAAATAATTTCAACATTAAATTTGCTTTAAAAAAAGCTATAATATTAGTTGTTTTGATATCCATGTAAAGTTTTTACAGTGGCTCCTCACTCTGGGGAATGATTTATTATGACAAGTAGCCTATACATTTGATTATTTTTATACAAATAAAATTTCATCAAAATTGATTTTTATTGGTTTTGGCGGGGGGTAGTCAAAAGATTGGGTAATAAACCACCCCCCATTTATGAATTCATGATTAAAAATAAGTTTAAGAAACATGATTTCTTTAATAAAAATTCTAAAAATGCTTATACTAGTTAGAAATAGAAAAAAATTGCAGTTTCTTTCATATTGCATTTGGACCAGGTCACCACAAACGAACTTTTTTGAATATTGTTTTGGGTTAGGATAGGTTAAGCTTAGGCCATGAGAGATCTGCATGGATATATACCGTAGGGATAGGGCTCTAAAAAGTCAAAGAGGCCCGCAGGTATATGTAGAAATATTTTTTCAAAAATTAAAAATCATGGTGTTGTGGTGGTCAAGAAATAAGTTTGAGTGAAAGTACCAAAATAATTGTAAAATCTCATCAAATAAAACCTAAATACGCCTCTGTCAGATAACAAGACAAAGAAAGATCCCCAATATTGTAAGTGATCAAGTGATCATGTATAATATATATTTTAGTTTTCGATTCTACACAGATGATCAAACAAATCTTTAATATTGTTTTATGTTGAGCGTTGAAAAAAGGAAAACTTTTTTACAACTAAATGTATGAAAATGAACAGTAAGTTTTTAAATCAAAATTTCTTTAAAAGATTATGTAGTAATCTGAAAAAAATGATAATATTCATTAAAACAGAGACTGGAGCACTTATCTCCCCCCTTTTTCAAATTTTTGCGCGAAATGTGAAAAAGTCTTACCTGATCCTAGATAGGGCAATGACTGAGGTCCAGAGCTGATGCTATAGTTTGTTGGAGTGCCAGGTCCTGGTGAGCTGGTCACCAGAATTCCCTTCCTGGGCAGCTGACCGCTGACTGGCGAGTGGTGGGACACTCCGCTGTGATACTGAGATAGGCGACTCATCACGTAATATCCTATTCATCCAATTTTAACTTCATTTTAATTCACTAACATTTCTATTTTTATCCACTGTCTTTTTTTCTTCACTTCACTGCATTTTAAGTTATAGAAAAATCTCACTTGTTGCAAAATTTTGCAAGTTTTTTTTCTTACTTTGTTTTTATAAACTAATTTAGTTTAATCTGAAATGATGTAATAGTTAATGAATGTAAGCTGGCAAGGATATTTAAGGATAGATTAATAAATCTTGACTATGAAACTTTGCTTTAATTACATCCCTTCTTACCCTCTCCCCTTTTAGTTATTAACCAAAAACTTAGTTTATCTCTAAAAGTAAATTTAATATGTAATTTATACAAAGTTTTAACAATATTGAGTACATGATCCGCGATTAAAATTAACTTTTATCTTGTAATCAATTCTAAATACAGATTTTTATTTTCCTGCTACTGCAAGAATACAACTGATATATAATTTTGCGAAAGCAAGCGAAACCAAAAAAGCGGCTGAATATCCGTCATGGGCTGGCATAGCTACAAATGTTTGTTAATGAGCAAAAATGATCCATTGTTAGGCAAATCTACTCTAGAAAATGAAAACTCGTTCTTTCATAGCCTCTAGGAAAATCTTACTCGGAGGGAGGGACGGACTGACCCTAGCAATAGACTTAAATAAACAAGACATATAGAATAGCTACTCAACGGACAACTTACTTCTGATAAGCAGTAAAGGATTTTCAGTCCACTGCACACACAAACACACTAACTCACACACATACACATACACAAAAGATACTGATTTCATGAAGTTGCTCATAAAACGACAGATTTAAAGCTTAACTATAAAGATAAAGCCAGACGGAAGTTGGTTGCTTTATCTCTTTCCTTAAGATAAACATTTTAAAACGCCAAGCTTTCGTATAATTATTGTAAGTACATAAGTCTTCTATTATTTTTGGATCGTTGAAATATTCTAAGGCTTGTATTTACGAATGTTTTATTCCTTCTAGTCTATAGCCATATAAGAATGGTTCTTATCAAACCTTTAAAGATTCTTGTAACATTATGGTATAATTTAGAAATAGGAGTAACACCATTGCCCATTTTAAACATGTTTTTTTTGTGCCTAAAATAGACTTTTGACAAGTGACCTGTCTTTGATTTTTAGGATGATTAGACATGATATCATAAGAATATCAACTCATTTGCAATTTTTAACAAATCCAAACTAGCATCATGTTTCATCAAAGTTTTTTTTATATTTTTCAAATATAGAAAAAGATTAAAATCATCATGTCTCTTTAAAATACAGTGAACAAGAATCAGTTGGTTAAATAACATTTAGAATCCACTGGAGGGAACAAATATCCAGGAAGTGTTTGACCTTTCTGAAATTTTATTCATTTCAAATGTCACCTTTTCCCAGGACATTTTGTTAAACAAATTAAATGGATTTATTTGAGATAATTATAGTTTTAATTTGATTACGTAGCTAGCATACATTACAAACATAATTTGATGAATGTGTAAAAAATTATCAATGACTGTAAGTCGATGATAGTCCAAACCTACAAATATAAAAATATTCATTTTAAATTTTTTTTTACAAGTATCTCTATTATAAAGCTCTTTTAAAGTTTTTCAGTCAGCGGATATCTCATAAAAAATATTAATAATACATTTCAGAGATTTTAAGTAACATGCAGATGTATAAACTACATCTTTTTATGGTATCACAAAAATATGTAAGTATAATTGAATGAAATACATGTGGAGTATATGCATGTGTGCACAGGGTAGGGGGGATATTACCTCCCCAACCTAGAAAGAAATACAAGGGGGGAGGAATATTTTATAAGTGCTTCGCGATGTTATACTTTCCTAACCCCTCTTGACATTTTTTTCTTCAGGGATCACAAATGTTTTGCCTTCACTCCATTAACAAAAATCATGTACACGCCCTTGTTGTGAAGTAGAATTCATTTCTATTGTTCCCAAGCAGCACGAAATCAGATTTTGAATACAACAAAATTTGCTGGCCATAATTTACCTGTCCAGAATTTGTTTAGAATAGGTTCACTACCAACAAATGCATATTAGTAACTTTGAAAAATAACAGAAAGTTCTTTAAATCATGAATATAAACTTATAATTACGAATATTTTTTTTATATTTTTATTTGTACTGCATTTGATATTATTATGGACTAGGCTCTCTCTTGTCTTTATATTTGATATTATTATGGTCTAGGGTCTCTCTTGTCTTTCTATTTGAAAATCATATTTTCGGTCGCCATTCAAATATTTCAGAATTTTAATCAAAATTTAATTTTTACTGATATCCAATTTAAAAATTATTTTTTTCACATTTAAGGAAAATAATTTTTAAATAGATATTTAATGATTTAAACTGTAAGAGTTTGTCAATGATTTATGAGTTTATTCAAGATATTCTCAAGTCATTCACCAAAAATAAATGCAATAACTTATTTTAATCTTTTACCAAATGTCCTTTAAAAATGCCTAAAATACACATTGAAGCAAAATTTAAAGTTTGAGCTTGAGGAAAACGCAGCATATTGTTAGATTATGAATATATTTAGCTTTTAAATTATAAAGACACTAATGGCTACGCCACTAGAACACTAAGAAAAAACACTAGAACTGAAAAGAAAAAGATAAAATATTTTTTTGGGGGAAATTCATCTTTTATTTGGAGGGTGTAGGTAACCTCCCCAAAACCTTACCTGGGCCTATAAGAGCTTCACTGTAAATGAGAACCATATCGGTTCAGCGGTTAGTGAGATCCATCGCTACAGACAAAAACACCTTACTACTTTATATTATCAGGATGACTCATTAATTTGTTTCAAATTTAGTAAATTGCCTCAATTTATCATCGTAGCAACTCATATTTACACTCTTCTTATGAGGTTCTGCCTAATGGAGGCCATAGTCCTTGTTTTCTATCAGATAAGATGAAAGATTAGGCCAAAACCTAACATGCCTTTACCCTTCTCTTTCAAACTGGAGGTATTATGTTGATATACAATTTTTATGTCGACTATATGAATGGATGTAGAATATGCGTGGATATTATGACGGGGGAAAAATTGTCGTCAAAGTAGCTTCCTAACATGGAACTCATTTATTGGTCAATTCGTTCAACCAGTAGAAGGGGGGGAGTAGAGGGGGTTGAATAGTGGAATCATTTTTTAGCCCGCTTTATTAGAGAACATGAAAATTTGGTGTAAGATCCAAATACTGATAAATATATCCATTACTATATGGAATTATTAAAAGATGTCCTTGCTGCTATTCTCATAAAATTAAAATGTCGACTATATGGCATTAAAAAAATATCTATCGCTATTCGCTGAAGTAATAACGAAATGACGTTATTCTATAACAGAACCAAACCTTGACAGAATGTAATAACAGAGACGTTGGACTGTTTATTACACTGCACTGGTTCCCAAAGTTGCTAGTAACGTACATTTTCTGATTCATTAGCTTCAAAACTTTGGGGACTTTTAATGTATTTTGATTAGATGGTTCGTTAAGTTGAGTGTCCAATCGTTTCTACCTTTAATTGTAATTTACAGGAGGGGTAATTTTGTGTATCATCATTGGGGATGTGCATCAATATATTGGTCATTATTTTATCCCTTTAGATCTCTGGAGTAATAACCTAAAGTTTTAAATTTGTGATCTTAACTTTTATATTCAGGGACAATGATAAAAACTTGCACAAAAGAAAAGAAGACCCTTAATTTGACCCAACATAAAATTATAAAATTTTC
>LS045606.1:10160-21181 GCA_900241095.1 Acartia tonsa
CCCCCCCCCCCCCCCCCCCCCCCCCCCCCCCCCCCCCCCCCCCCCCCCCCCCCCCCCCCCCCCCCCCCCCCATTTAGGGAAAAGTTCTCGAAATCGAGGTATCGAGGACACTTTATTACAATTATCAATTTCGTATCTTATTGAATATAGTTCAGACGAGCTGTGTTATACTTCTTTCTGGGAAACGTTTAGCTTTCTGTGTTGTTATTTCAAAATCTCAGCGTCTTCGACACATGTATACAGAACACTTACCCCTTTTCGTGATAAGATTTTGATTCATACTCATTTGCAGGTTACAACTACAGTATTGCCAGCCAGGATGATGATGAGGATGATGACGGTGGTGGTGTGGAGCAGCGACCTGGCCAGCGACAGTCATACACTGCTCCTGTTGCCTTTCTTAATGATGTTGCCCGTGGCAGCGACGACTATGACCCGTTCGCCGAGCACAAGAAGCCGACCGTGGCGCAACGTGAGTCAGAATATCAGGCGAGACGCCGGGCTCAAATGATCTCACCCGCCAGAGTGGATTTCTTTGCTGATGGTGGTAAAACCCCCGAAGTTGGCGCTAGAGGATATGCTGAAATTATGAGAGAAGTCGCCCTGAAGGGAACAGAGGCTGATTTCCGCAAACAAATGCAGGAGAAGGCCAAGGACGGAACTTTAAAGGCCGTTTCGCAGGACACCAATGGCGCTGCAAAAGCCGCAGCTCCTAAACGCAAAGGCCGTTGGGATCAGACTACAGATGAGACACCAACCGCTAAGACGGCTAAAAAGCCGGCTGCTGCATTTTTTGCGGAGGCCAGCACGCCACAACACAATCCTGCCTGGGCCGAGACACCAGGTCGCAAAGATCCTGGATCAGAAACCCCTGGAAATGCTACTCCAGGTGCTAGAATGTGGGATCCCACTCCAGCTCATACTACACCTGGCAGAGATAAGATGGGTGCAGAAACTCCCGGCCACGGAGCTGCTACTCCCAGTGCCAGCACTAGACGTAACAGGTGGGATGAGACACCCAGAACAGACAGAGGTGAGACTCCAGCCAATGCTGGTTGGGCTGAAACTCCAAGATCAGTTCAGCCTGGAGATAAAATAGTGTCCGAGACACCCACACCATCTGCAAGTAAGCGTCGCTCCCGTTGGGACGAGACTCCTGGTGCAACTCCTAGCATGACACCTTCTGCTACACCATCGGGTGCTGCTACTCCAAGTATGACTCCTGGCAGTGGTGCAACACCTAGCATGTCGACACCCGGTGCCGGTGCAACTCCCAGCATGATGACACCAAGTGGAGTAACACCTGTCGGTCAGAAAGCCATGGCAATGGCAACTCCAAGCCCTGCACAGATGATGGCAATGACACCCGAGCAAATGCAGGCATTCCGCTGGGAACGAGAGATTGATGAACGTAACAGACCGTTGTCGGATGACGAACTTGACGCTATGTTCCCGCCAGGCTACAAAATTCTGCAACCACCTGCAGGATACATTCCCATCCGTACACCAGCAAGAAAGTTAACTGCAACGCCTACTCCTATGATTGGCGGAACTCCTCAAGGATTCTACATGCAGACAGAAACACTGGACAAATCTGCTAAGTTTGTAGATAACCAGCCTAAGGGACAGAACTTGCCGTTCTTGAAGCCCGAAGATGCTCAGTACTTTGACAAGCTGCTCGTGGACGTTGACGAAGAAATGTTATCTCCCGAAGAGCTGAAGGAAAGAAACATCATGAAACTGTTGCTTAAGATTAAGAATGGAACGCCACCCATGAGAAAATCAGCATTAAGAAGAATTACTGACAAAGCAAGAGAATTCGGAGCAGGTCCGCTATTCAACCAGATTTTGCCATTGCTCATGTCACCCACACTTGAGGATCAAGAGCGACATTTGTTGGTGAAGGTTATTGACAGAGTTCTTTACAAACTGGACGATCTTGTGCGTCCGTATGTCCACAAAATTTTGGTCGTCATTGAGCCACTGTTGATTGATGAAGATTACTATGCGCGTGTTGAAGGCAGAGAAATAATTTCTAATCTTGCAAAGGCTGCCGGTCTGGCTACTATGATTTCCACAATGAGACCCGATATTGATAACATTGACGAGTATGTGAGAAACACAACAGCCAGAGCTTTTGCTGTCGTAGCTTCTGCTTTGGGTATTCCATCTCTGTTGCCCTTCTTGAAGGCTGTCTGTAGATCCAAGAAGTCTTGGCAAGCTAGACACACAGGTATTTAGCTTTGTTCATTTTAAAATTATATTTGTAAGAATTTTTTAGCAGTTCAAGTTCAATCAAGGAGCAAAAAGAAAATATTTTTTTTTTATTATTATTCACATTAATATAGAATTGTTAATATTTGTTTGCTAAAATTTTTCAATTAAGGTATCAAGATTGTCCAGCAGATTGCTATCCTCATGGGTTGTGCAATCCTCCCACACTTGCGTGCACTCGTTGAAATCATTGAGCACGGTCTTGTCGACGAGCAGCAGAAAGTACGAACCATCACTGCGCTGGCCCTGGCCGCTCTGGCTGAAGCTGCCACTCCCTATGGTATCGAAAGTTTTGACTCTGTGTTGAAGCCGCTCTGGAAGGGTATCAGAACCCACAGGGGCAAGGGTTTGGCTGCCTTCCTCAAGGTGAGATTACAGTTTAATTTTACTACAATCAATGGCAAGGGCTATTTGAGTAGATAATATTCTTATTTGCTGGATGATAGTTTTTTATAAGTTCATTTCAAAGAATCTGTATTTTACGTTTGTCTGTGCCTTTCTAATATTTTGGCTATGTATGTTTAAAGTTTAGTATTTGAACCTATGAATAAAGTAAAGATTGAGAACGCAGTATTTCCCATTTAACCCTTGCCATTGTAAAACAAAATTGAAGAATATGGTTATTAATGATTATAAGTGTTGTAGTTTTGTTGAATGCCTAATCGCTAGAACTGAGTTATGGAAAGCTAAGATATCCAGTAAAGTATATCTTTATTCACCAAAGAAGGATACTTTTTTTCATTTAGTTGCCATTTGAACTTATATCAAAGTGATTATTGGTCGCCAAATGAAAATAATACAATCATGCGATTAGGAAATTTTTTGTGCAAATTAATGACATGTAATTTTTCATTTTATCAAGTATTGTCTGACTAAACCAGTTTTAGTAGAAAAGTAAACTTTTAAAATTAGCCTTACATGGACTTCTGAATGTAATATACTAAAAATTGAGAATAAAAAAAACATTAACTAGTTTAAATGTCCACTTGGGATAAGGGATTTAGTTTAGTAGCCGATTTGCTTGATAATTTGGAATCTTACCTCTACAGACGATTTTGAACGCTAGTAAACTTAAAAAGCTACCATTTCTCAAAGATATTGAAGCTGTTTAAACTTTTCAGGACCTCCGATGGTGAGCTTCTTCTTGCTAAGTGAAACTAAGAGTTATTTTTACCACAGGGGTGTAGCTTATTTTTTTTGACAATTTAAAGAAAATATGGTTACTAAAATATGTCTTTGTTTGGGATATTTTATGTAATGTATGTAATGCAAGGCATCGATTTGGAGAAAAGCTGCAAATATTCTGGATGACGAAGACTGAGATATTGTGAACGACACACGGACTTGTACTAAAAGCAACTACTTATTGTAATATATTTAAATGTCTTTAAGAAACAGCATTTTAAAAGCTACACCCCTGGTTATTCCAAACTCTTATTTACTATGACGTAACATGCCGAACTTATTTATCAAGCTTCAAGATTTTGTAAATGCTTTTGAATTTATAAATAGTTAAATGCCATGATGAGTTATTTGAAATTTATGAATACTAAATGTCCTTATCAGCATGTTGCCTCGTAGTAATCGCTTAGGAACACCCAAAAATTATCATGTGTTTTGACTGTTTTAGGCTATCGGTTACCTTATCCCCCTTATGGACGCTGAGTATGCCAACTACTACACTCGTGAGGTCATGTTGATCCTCATCAGAGAGTTCCAGTCCCCGGACGAAGAGATGAAGAAAATTGTGCTGAAGGTGGTGAAGCAGTGCTGCTCCACCGACGGTGTGGAGGCACAGTACATCAAGGACGATATTTTGCCGCCGTTTTTCAAGCATTTCTGGAACCACAGGATGGCGTTGGACAGACGTAATTATCGTCAACTGGTGGACACGACTGTTGAAATTGCTAACAGAGTTGGGGCATCTGAAATCATTAACAGGCAAAGCTACAAACATTGATTCAATATTTTAAATCCTTTAATGTGCTAAACTTTTATTTAAAATTAGAATATAAGTATTTAACTGGGATTTTTTTATAAGGGGTACTTAAAGAGAACGTTTTAAATAAAGAGATTTATCATTTAATAGAAGGATTTGACATCTTGTGAAATATTTAAAATTGAAGTTTTCCAGTTTTTATAAACCGTCACACTTATAGATATTCAAATCTTGTCAAATAAATCTTCGTCTTTTTTTTATGCGCAAACCATATGAAATCATTTAGGCTTTTAAATATGTAATCTAAGTTTGTACCTTTGTTTATCAGATTGGTTGACGACTTAAAGGATGAAAACGAACAGTACAGGAAGATGGTTATGGAGAGTATTGAGAAGATCATGGGAGGTCTTGGAGCATCGGATGTTGACAGTAGGCTGGAGGAACAACTTATTGATGGTATCTTGTATGCTTTCCAGGTAAATTATGTTTAGTCTCTCAATATTAGAACCAAATAGCCAGCGAGTTTTTAAACAAAAAAATATTTTGACTGATTAAACCAAGCGTTACAAAACTATCTAAATGTTAAAAATATGTTCATTTAAAATTTTACCAAGTTTGGCCTTAATGAACAAGTCAATCAAGTATTACATTTTGTCAAAGTAACTCTTAACATTTTATAATTTCAGGAACAAACAACAGAGGACGTTGTCATGCTGAACGGTTTCGGAACTATTGTCAACAGTTTGGGTAAGAGGGTGAAGCCCTACCTGCCTCAGATTTGTGGTACCATTCTCTGGAGGTTGAACAACAAGTCTGCGAAGGTCAGACAGCAGGCGGCTGATCTTATCTCCAGAATTGCTGTTGTCATGAAGACATGCCAGGAAGAAAAGTTGATGGGTCATTTGGGAGTAAGTATTTACCTTCATTTACACTATTCACTAAAAACTGTTGTATTTTAACTTTTGATATAATTCTGTTTTTACTTTTATCTTTAACTTTAGTAGGGAACAACAACAACAAAAAATATGAATTGTTGTCTATTTTTTCATTGATTGTTGATACTTAAATTGAAAATACTAATGTTTTCTACCCTAGGTTGTGCTATACGAGTATCTCGGAGAGGAGTACCCCGAGGTGTTGGGCTCTATTCTCGGTGCCCTCAAGGCCATAGTGAACGTCATCGGTATGACCAAAATGACCCCACCCATCAAGGACCTGTTGCCCCGTCTCACTCCCATCCTGAAGAATAGGCACGAGAAGGTGCAGGAGAATTGTATTGATCTGGTGGGCAGAATTGCAGACAGAGGTAGTTTTTTTACAGTTTCATCATTACCCATTTCAACGTTGTATTATCCTAAGAAAATAATATTATTTGCCGAAAAAATAGATTTTTTTTGTATTTAACACAATTACCGATTTGAATTTAAAATATATTAGTCAGTAGGTAATGTTTAAATTATTATTTTTTCATAAATTCCATTTGTTTAGGACCCGAGTATGTGTCTGCTAGAGAATGGATGAGAATTTGTTTCGAGTTGTTGGAGCTTCTCAAGGCTCACAAGAAGGCTATTCGTAGAGCTACCGTCAACACCTTTGGCTATATTGCAAAGGCTATTGGGTAAGCCCCTTTTTTATACTTTCTAAATTAACTTTGCACTTTTTAAAGGACTTTACCTTTAGGTAATTCTTTAAATCAGGTTTGTCTTACATTGAATTTAATAAAGTTATTATTTTTAGTCCCCACGATGTGTTGGCAACCCTGCTGAACAATCTAAAGGTTCAAGAGCGTCAGAATCGTGTGTGTACGACTGTTGCTATTGCTATTGTGGCTGAGACATGTTCTCCATTCACAGTTCTACCTGGTCTTATGAACGAATACAGGGTAAGACCGCTTTTGACTTTATTATTAAATTATTATGACCACAATGAAATAATGATACAAAAAACTTCTTTAAACGTTTTTATTATCAAAACAGTAAGAACAATAATAACCTAAAAAATGTATTAAATTTTGAATGCCAGAATAGTTTTTCTCCAATTGCTATATTCTTTGAGTTGGACATATTTGAAACTTCATACTTATTAATAATATTTTGATCAAAATTATACCTTAATTTAATAAATCTAGGTTCCAGAGTTGAATGTGCAGAACGGAGTGTTGAAATCTTTATCCTTCTTGTTTGAATACATTGGAGAGATGGGCAAGGATTATATCTATGCGGTCACACCTTTGCTCGAGGATGCTCTCATGGACAGGTTAGTTGGACACAGATTGGCTTCCAAAGTAAAATTGTTTCTGAACCAAATTTTGGAGTAGAACATACTGTCAGTTTTTAAAGGAAACATTATCATTTTTATGTTGAAATATTGATCGCGATCCCAAACTGTTAATGTTGTTTTTGAGAGTATTAAAGATACTGTATTAAAAATGTTAATAGCTCGGTACAAAAATACTTATTTTCTACGCCAAATCGAAAGAACAACTTTTTTTCTTGGAACTAACTCGTTAAAAATATATCAGAGCTGATATTACCACCAAATACCTTTATGGAACAGATCCCTTATGTACTGCTAACACCAACACTTTACTCATCCATCTTTAAGCTGCTAAATATAATCTGGAATCAAAACATATAATTTAAAACCCCTATAGGTAAATTCACTCTGAAATGTCAACATAATGAAATCCAGTAATGCAAACCAAAGTCATACGAGAAATAAATAAACACAACATTTTAAACATAAATAGATATAATTTTATTATCATAAAATTAAACTTATAACTAAACAACATAAGCAATAAACAACATCTTCATGGCACAACCTATAATAAATAAAACATATAAATAATCACATATACAAACAAGAGCAATATATAATATGTCTTCATAAAGAAAATATTGTAAGTTTTTTTTATATTCAGAGACCTGGTTCACAGACAGACAGCGTGTGCCGCTATCAAGCACATGGCGCTTGGCGTCTTTGGCTTCGGCTGCGAGGACGCGCTCATTCATCTCATGAACTTTGTCTGGCCTAACGTGTTCGAGACCTCACCTCATTTGGTTCAAGCATTTATGGACGCGGTCGAGGGTATGCGGGTGGCTCTAGGGCCCATTAAGGTATTTTTTTTTATAATTTATCCTTAAGTTTTCTACTTTATATTTCAAATGGGACTGGTGTATAGCCAGTAAGAAGAGTATTTTCATGTATATATAATTCTCAAGACATATTAATTTTATCACAACTATAAGTACAATTGTTACAATATTTTACATAATGACAATTTGTTAGAAACTTGTTATTCTTTCTTAAAAATGTAAAAATAAAATATTGCAAAAACTTTAAAAATTATTTTCTATAATCTATTTTAGGTGTTACAGTATGTCCTGCAGGGTTTATATCATCCAGCACGCAAGGTCCGCGACGTGTACTGGAAGGTGTACAACCAGCTCTACATTGGTGGACAAGACGCTCTAGTCGCTGGGTTCCCTCGCATACCAAACGACACCAAGAATTCGTATGCCCGCTACGAGCTAGATTATGTTTTATAAACATTGTATTTAGTTTCGTGTGAATGTTAGAACCGGATGTTATATTTGCGAGTGCATAAATATGTATTTAAAGAATACAGAAAAAAATATATAGTAATATTAATGTACAATATCTTTAGTTTTTATACACGGTAATTAAATGATTTTTTAATTAAACTTTAAATGATTTTTTAATTAAACTTTTTTTCAAGAATAAGCACTTTGAAGTATATTTGTTTATTTGAGGTACCAGTTTTTGAGTCATTTTTGGTAATGTTGAATACAGGACAAAAAAGTAGTATTTGATGAAAACTGTAATATTAAATCATGATTGTGTTATAAACCTGTTAAAATAAATGTTTTTTCCTAAGTTTTATTTCTCTTTTTCTAATGTTTGTACATTATGAGGTATATTTTAATGTTATGTAATTTTTAATTAGAAATTGCGTACATCTTGCTTCACGTGAGTTTGTGCAAAAAAAGACTGCAATAATTGCGCATCTGTGAATATGGGTGGTCGCATGTTAATTTTAACTTGTACCACAGATAGAATAATGCCAAGAACCCGAAAAGTTATTTTAAAACAGGACTAGAACGCCAAAATTAGGCATGAAAAGCTACATTAGCGAGGCAAAATGTGGAAGAACGGCTGCGAAATACCCGCTACCGCCGAAAAACGCCAATTTTTTTGGGTTCTATTTCGCGCAATAAAAAATCAACCATAATTATTTTTCTGTATTTCAATTTAAAAAAAAATTACGTAACAGTATTTGAGGTCAAATGTTGTTACAAAAACGTACTTTACTGAATTCAAGAATTGCGTAGGAATTATTGTCCTTCCTTATACAACTCTGCCGCACCAAACCAAAGGAAAAAAGTCTGAAATCACGAAACCTTTATGTAAACAAGTCATTGACTGAAATCATATGTTCGAATTCGATGTTTTTCTTGGCTAGAAAAAAAATTCAAACTACAGACTAATTTCACAATTAAATTAAAGATTATTGTTATAAATTTTAACAATCATTTTGTTTAATGCACTAAAAACGTATTTTAAAAACTAACAATTATTTTTTTCAGAAATTAATACAATGCAACTTTAGATAAAAAAAAAACATTAGCACCTAGTTTACTCGAAACAAAGAAAAACATTTTTACTTCAACAAAGAAAATAATATAATATATAAATCAGGTAATTCATATAACATGAAAAAGTTTGTATAAATGTAGGTATATTTTATTATATTTTTATATATACCATTTTTAAAATAAAAAAACACACTATTTATTTGAATTAGGAAAGTACGAGGAAAATTTATGAAAAGAATATAAATAGATGCTATTTATTTCCATATGGCTTAATATCCCATTGGTTTCTACTGATACTTAGTTCTGTACTAAACTCCATGATAAGCAAATCCAAGGAATTAGTCTTCTAATTTCTTATCAAGTTTTCGGTCCCTTGGGTCATTAAAACAAGAATTATGATATTTTATTCATCTAGCGCCAACATTCTAGTTTTTTATTTGTATGGAAATAGACCAAGAAACGTGTTTAAAACGTAATTATAGCCTTAATTTTCTTATGTTTGAAGTTTTGTAAGATTAATCTTAATTTTTTCTTATTTAGAATGACAGAGACACCGCCAGGAGCCGCTAGCTCATGGGTTGATCTTACAAGGTAAATAACCCATTTATATAGTAGAAATGCTTTCGTAAATGATTAGTTTTGCTATTCAGTCCTTCCATATTTCTAGAGGTGTGCGATTATAATTAAGATGGGATGTTTTTTAACTTAGATATGTTTCGTTTTGAGCCTTTGTCATACATTCCTGAAATAAGATTAATTTTACTTAAAAACGAATTAACATGATCAATTTATCTTGCTTAACAACTGAACATTATTAGACCTGTTGTAATATATATACTATAGAGGCAAACAAAATCTTTATTATAGAGAGGGAACCGCCAATCCATTTGCCTCACCGCCTGGTCCCTCCTCCCCTTGCCGTACCACACCAGTCCCTTTCAATGTTGACAACGATTACATCCGAATGTTGCGCGAGGCCCAGCGGGAATCTGCGCGCAGCTCTGCTCGCGTGTCCCCCATCAGTTCGGCGATGATGTCCATGTCCTCAACATGCAAAAATACGCCCTCCGCCTCGCCCAAGTCTCCGCCCAACAGCCCGAACACAGAGTTGGCGAATTATGAGGAAAATCTGAGGGGTGTGGTTGTTAACAGAGAACCTGATGTTCAGGTTATATTTAATGTTTATGTATTAACTTAATATTTATTAGATAACTCCATTATTGGCTCCTTATGAAATTTTAACTGTTAAAGACACTACCAATCTAAATAGCAGAACCAATACGCAACTTTCACCATAAAAACTTTTCTGAGGTTGTTCAGTAAGTTATTTTAAGACGCTCGCTTACGATTCTAGGGTTAGAAAGTTCGAGAAAATAAACATTATATGACCAAAAAACTCTCAAATCAAAATCTCATACTAATAATATTACCTACTATACTACACGCTACTACTATAGTAAACATAAAAATATTTTGAAAACTTTTTTGACAGGAGGATATAAGTGTATCAAACTGGAGGTCTCGACCTAATCTGTATCCTCCCAGAGGCTGGAGACTACCAACAACAAATAGCAGCTCAAAAAACTCCTCAGGGGCTCAGGTATAACGGTTTATTTATTTTAGCAAAACTTTAAAAAAAACTTACATCACATATCCATTCACCCTTTTTTTTGATAATAGATTTGTTAAAATTAGTTTGACCCATAAGATTAAGTACTTAGTAGTAATTTGGTTTGTCTCCTTTCAATTCAGGTCCTTCACTACTGACAACACTTAATTCTCCTTTTCATGGTCTCTATCCCGAAATATGCGAATAAATCATTTCTTAAGATTAAAAACATGAAGAGTTTATATTGTTTAAAAATCCTACTTTCTGACAATTAACAGTGGCGTATTATATCTTCCGTATCTTCCCTATACGCCTCTCCAGATATTCAAGATATTTTAAGATAAGGATATATTCACTTATTTTTACTGTATAAATTGGGGAAAGAAATAAAGAGGGGTGTGATGGGAGAAAACTTAAATCTGGCGGAAAATATACACCCCTGCTAAAAATTGAATATTTCAGTCTGATAGTGAGGAGCGAAAGTCTGAGAAGCCCGAGCTTAAAAACCATTTGACCGCTCTACTGGCGAGTAACCTCTTGTCCCTGGCGCTTGGCGCCGCCGTCGGATATTGGCTGTTTC
>LS045607.1:7770-18145 GCA_900241095.1 Acartia tonsa
GAGAGAGAGACAGGCGCACGTGGTGTGCGCGCAAAACGAAAAGTGCATAATAGTTATTTATCGCATCGTATTATAGACAACTTTAAGCGGATAATAAAATGAAACATTTTAATATTAAAAGCAGTTTTGTTAGACCCGAAGGGCCTAAATCCCGGAGTAAGGTTACCAATTTCAGATGATAAATACATGTCAATTGCATATTAAGCAGAAAAAAATACATTTTTTCTCAACAATAATTAGAATAGACACACAGCAAACATAGAATCAATAAGTTTTTATTTTAAAATATTTTTTCTCATATCTTTCGCTTATTTAAACTATTATTTTCACCATAAAAACATGTATTCAATGGAGGGGGTGGGGAGAAAGCTAAAAATTGCATTAGATCTACTTTAAGAACATAAAGAAATACAGGGGGCAAGGTTTCATAAAGGGAACAAAAAAGAGCAGTAGGAATTTTTAGATTAAACTTAAAAGGCAAAAAAAGGGATGATATTCTCTCTCTATCTTCTTTCTATCTCCCAAGATAGCTGGTGGAAAGGGGAAGGGAAGGGGGGATAACTATCTTTCTATCTATCTTCATAAACAAAGAATTTTGTGTGAACTTTACGCTTCACAGGAAAACATGGATAGATCAATAAAATATTAAATTCTCTTTCTCCTACTTTATTTATTAATTTAACTTTTAAACAAGGTATCCTTTCATGATTTGTAAATTGGAATAATATTATATTAAATTGTCCTATTCCTGTATTCCTGAGGCTAGTGGTTGGGCCTTATGCCTGTGAGTAGGCCTTGTTTAAACTGAGGGAAATTATATATAGGCCCTATGGGCATATTTATATACATTCATACAAATTTTGCCTTTTTTTCTCTTTCTTTTCCATTTAAATTCATACAAATAATTTTTGAATACATATGAAATACTTTAAAAAAAATAGATATTTTTAGAATTTTGTGGTTATGAAATGAGTAAGCCAAATTAAAAGTAAGAAGCTTGTTTTAAATTATGGGATCTTTACAAAAATCCGATACAGACAGACAGACAGACAAAGTAAGTTATAGGGTAGCTTTGTTACTAAAAAAAGACGACTATATAATAATTTCATAGAGAAAACAAAAATCGATCCGGGTTTAGGCGTTGGCTTTACAATATTTTTTTTGTATGTCTTTAAAAAGCTTGTTTTCTGTAGGGTGTTGGCTATTTTCAAAGTGATTTTTAAAATCTAATTAACAATCTATAATAACCGTGACAAATTTTTAAGAAAATACTCTTAAAACTTTTAATGATTTCTTTCAAAATAGTTTTAAAAATTTTAAAATGTCAGATTTAACTTTTAAGACATATTTTGTTTAATTAGATTTGACATATTTTATTTTGGGTTCGTTGAAAGTTTTTATAACTTGATTAGACTTATCAAAAAAATAAATCTATAAAAATATAAACAACCAGTTTAAAAAATGTAATAAGCAATTTATTTAAATTTTGTTTAAAAAACTTTTAAATTCCTTTACTCATGTTCTAAGAAGTTCAGCTAAAACTTACAAAAAACCTTTTGAGAACAGAATATCATTGAATTATTAAACTGTAAAAACTAAACTTCTTAGCTATGCTAAACAGCTTCACATGGCAGTTAATGTCAATAAAGAAGCAAGATTTGTCATATTTGAGAAAAATCTGATTTAATCCACATTGAAATCCTTATCCTAACCTTCTATTTATCTATTTTTCTATCTACTTATTTATCTATTTATGTCTCTATTTAAAATATTTGTGCAATTTTCCTTTTTTATATCTTTATCTATCTAGAAATCAGTAAATAAAGATAAATAGAGTTATTTCACGAATAATACAGGATTGGGGATTTAAAAATTCTTTGATACAAAAAAGCATGAACGTCCAAGCTTTTCTTTAATTGGGCGGGGGTTAAATCAGTGGGGGAAGGGGGGAGGAGGATAATCTAATGTTTTTCTAGAAATTGTTTGGTAGGGGGGAGTACACACTCCTTTACTCCCTACCTACTCCTTGGACGTCATTGCAAAAAAGAGTTGCCATTACTTATTCAGAAAATTTGATTCATCTAACTAGTAAAAATATTGGGTATAGTACCTTTCGTAACATCGCACCTTATGGGGCGATTCTTCGTAGTTTTCATAGTATCTTTTCTCCTATTTCTAGCCCATGCGGGGGGCTCTAACCCTGCGAGGCCAATTACCTAACCCTGTGGGGGCAATCACCTAACCCAATATAACCTAACCTAACCTAAAATAACCTATAAAAAGCCATTTTAAAAATACGACGAATCGCCCCTTATGGTGCGATGTTACGAAAGGGACTTTTCCCAAAATATTTTTTTCCTGAGACAATACCCCTCCATCTTTGGAGATATTTTACTTTTTTTATGCATCCTTTTTTTGGTGAAGGTAAAATGGAGGGATTATTTATTCAAATTGTATTGCTTTTAAAACCTTAAACATTGCAAGAGGGCAAAAGGGGATTTTATAGTTAATTTTATAACAATCTGTTTAAAAGCTAAGCTTTGTTATTTTTTAATCTTTTACTTTTATGAGCTACCCTTCCATTTTTTGAACTCATTCAAAAGAAAGGAAGAAGGAAAGAGCAAAAGAAATTATGTGTGTTTGTATTTTAGATAATCTTTAAAAAAGTAAGTAAAATACTTTCTCTTGAAGACGTTTTCTAAAAACCTTATTGCTCAATCAGCAGCCCAAAACTAAGTCATTGTGGCTAAACCAAAATAGGGGTAATTTCCCAAAAGAGCGTCCCTGACAAGCTACAAAAGTTTACACAAGAAAAAAATAGCAACATTTCCCCCACACAAAAATTAATTTTTATAAAAAATCTTCGAATAATTTTTCTTCAAATTTTCGACGATTTTTTTCAAGTTTTTAGAACATTTTTTAAAGATTTAATTTTTTTTACAATATTGTATGGATATTATTGAATAGATCTTTCTGCGGCTAGCATCTTCAAGGATTTCATGCGGATTGATATTCTGATATTTTAATCATGTAGTGTTTGTATCAATTTGAATTTTTGAATACAGAGTTTAAAGATTTTAACATAGTCTTATATAAAAGTAACAGGATGTCTATCTGCCATATTGTCTGCAGCTTAAGATCTCGCTAACCGATATTGATATCATTTGGAAAATGAATGTTTGTCTTACCACTTCCCATTCTTCAAAGATGCCTCTAGGGGCGAAGCCGTTAGTATTTATATAGTTTTGAATGCATTAACAAATATTTGATGATTAAAATTGCGATGTTTCTAATCCTATCTTTTATCATTATAACTTGTTTTGAAAAACTTGAAAATTTAAATGAACTTGCTAATATTTAACTAAGTTTTATTTAAAAGTGCATAAATAGATAAGTAATTAACAGATAGACAATTAGTTTAAAAGATTGGTTGTTAGATCAATAGATTTATAGATAGATTAACACATTAAAAGATAGATTCTTAGAAAGATTGATGAGTATTAAAATAGATTAATGACATATCAGCCAGTTGATAGATAGATTTAATTCTAAAGAAAGATTATTATTTTGAGATAGAAATTAGATAAGATAGATAGGATATACACTAAGATAGTTATATAGCAATATACTATAGTTATTTATCGAATCGTATTATAGACAACTTTTAGCGGTTATAAAATAAAAAATAATAAAAGATTAAAACCTATTTTATTAGCCTCTATGTGCTGGAGCCTGGTCTAACAAAAATTACATTAATTTTATGATTTTTATTATATACTTGTGGAAAATTGTCTGTAATACGATGCTAAACATGATTTTAATAGTATACTGAGAACTGGTTCTAATCCAGCGGATATCAAGCTATATTGGAAAATAAAAGATATAAAATCCTACCAGTAACTCTGGGCATCTTGGCCTTGAGCATCTCGAGGGCAACGATGTTGATGAGCATGATCCAGATGGGAGAGTCCAACAGCTCCTCCTCGTTCTTTACCAGGCTCACCGTTGAGATACACTGAAATATAAACATAGAGTAAAATCAGGGAGGGAGGGGTCAGTGAAATGTAAATTACACTTGTACCAATAGTCATATAACATCGCTAAATTATTCGTTGACTGAAAATTTTTGAAATCTTGATTAGTTGCTTAAAATTTGCAGTGTTCAAACTTTTCAACCGATGATTTTTATCTGTAAAAAAAAGGTAATTTTGTTGATCATGCCGAGGTGCCGAAGGCACAGGCTAAAAAAACTGGTTTTAATCTTATGATTGTACATTTTTATATTCTTAGAAAGCTGGATATAATACGATGCTAGACATAGTTTTTTCGTATGGATGAGAACAGGTTCTTATCCACCAGATTCGAATGAATACGAGAAAAATACGTATGTACGTACGGTCGGAAATCAGACGAACTGGTAAACAAAATTGTCCTTGGATTATTTGACAAGAAAAAATTATGGTTTTCTTACAAGCAACATGATCTTTAACTTTTATCTCTTTATTTTGGTTAAAATGATTTTATTTCAAGGTTGTAATGTTGTCAAATAAAGGAGATAAAAAATATTTTAGTAGCGAAGCTACTGTAAAATTAAAATAGGTTTCATCCGCCAATCTGCCTGTCAAAAATCTGTTTTATTCGGTTCAACCCTCTCGGGATTTTATCCTTAAAACCTTGCGGTAGCATCACCACTGCCTTGAGTTAACCTATACTATCCAATTTAACCTAACCTAACCCAATAAGATATATTGTCTTAATATATTGAGTGGTTTGAAATATCTAATAGCATGGAAGCAATTGTCCTTGTTTAAACATTATTATATTTTCTTAATCGACAAAGAAAAATAATTAAAAATCCACGAAGAAAGGCTAATTTTATTTTATTAAGAATTGTCAGTTATTTAAAATTGTTTTTTTTTAGTTTATAAACATTTTTATATAAGAATATTAAAACCGTTAAAAAGCTTTTATTAAGGAAATGAAAAGAAAAGCCAATTAAGAAAATGTTTAAACAAGAACCATTACGTCCAATATCTTATTATAGATTTACTTTGCTAATTAAATTATACCCAATCAACCTTGGAATCCATATACCAAAACTCAAAGTAATAAGAGATGATTAAATAAATCATGTGTAAAGTCCACAATATGTTGAAAATGGAAGATCATACGTTCAAGAAATGCTTAAAAAGTTACTACACTTTCTAAATTGTGTCAAACTGTTTAAGTAATCATCACGCAAAGTTTGAAAACTATAGTGCGGTTTTAACATGTCTAAATTAACGACTAGAGCTATCCTCTACGGACGTACGGATAGCCTGACTCTAACTGTAGAAAATCTTAGCTTTTTAATTTGCATTTCCAAATGCATTTCTACATATTTTTAAAAGAATTTTCGTAAATTTTCTTAATGTATTTTTACATATTTTGCTCTTTTTTCTCTTCAATTTCCAAGATAGTTTTTATTTGTGCAACTCAGGGTTCTAAAGGGGTAAGACAATGGCCGATAAATTGATGTACATCCCCAATGATAATACATAAAATTCTCTCTCCTGTAGATTACAATTAGTGCTTAAAATGTTTGGACACTGAACTTAATGAAAATCTAATAAAAGTCCCCAAAGTTGATAAACCAACGAAAAAAGATATTTTTGCTGAATCATTGCTTTGAAACTTTTCCAAAATTTATCATTAAAATTTCTGTAAAATCATATTAAAGACCTTTAATTTGAAATCTGAGACTTTTTATTTGAAGAAGAAAACAAGGATGATTCTAGCAATAAGTAGCGCAGCTAACAACTAAGATACTTGTTGAGTAGACATCAGGATTGGTACAAAGGACAACAAAGCAACCAATCTTACAATAACCTAGACCCAAAAGTGTTAAGCCAACGTATGGCAGAACGGGGGTCTGTGTAATCTGCAGTCCAATATAAAGGAGATCCACATCGTTTAGCGAGATCCTTTGCTTCAGACTCACAGACATCTTGTTAATTTAGTATAAACTAGCGGCTACGCCCCTAGAGGCCGCTAGTGGCACTTTAAATGCTTTTTTATTTCAAATATCTAATTACAGAAATAATTGGTATATGTTTCGTTGAAGTCTCTTTTTGGGGAAGGGTAATTTTTTTCTAGGGGCGATTTCTCTTGGGAGGGTGGTGGTACCCTCCCCCGAAAATAGTTATAAACCTTCCCGGGACCTATGAGAAGCTACCCTGTTAAGGAGAACCCGATCGGTTCAGCGGTTAGCGAGATCCTTTGGTACAAACACACAAACACACAGACATCCTGTTACTTTAGTATAAGGATTAAAGAAGAGTAATTATTTCAATACATTAATGTTGTTAAAGAAATTGGTGAGGGAGGGGCCATTTGATTGTAAATTTTACGAACAAAGTTTATATATATACATGTCAACGGCCAACCCAGGTTATTAAAGTACCAAAATATGCATATAATTATGTAAATATGTGTACTAATATATTTTTTTGTATACATATCTATATTCCTAACTTGTTCTTTAGCGTAAAAACCTTCGGGATTACATTGATTTATGGTTAGTCAATAAAAAGAGCAATGTTCAAACTTTTCCACTAATACTTTTAGTTGTATAATATTTACAATAACATTTTGTATATTGTCCTATCCCTTTAGATCCCTGGCAAGTTTTCATATTAACAGGAAGGATGGGGACTGGCTAATTTGTTCATGTAAAACACTGGCTAATTTTATAAACCTTGGTCCACATCCTTTTTTGACCAATAATTTAATCTACAGAAGGATAATTTGGAATGATATTATTTGTGGTGTACAAAATTTTTAAAAGCAAAGTTTGCCTATAATCAGGGTTGGTCTGTATGTCTCTATGTAATGGATAGATCTTTTTGTTAATTTATGTGTGTTAGAATTGTCCTATCAATTTTAAACTTTGCATGATGATTCCTTTAGGAGTTAGGTACGAATTAGGTACAAAGAAAGCAAAGAAACTCTATGATTGTTACCAGATAGTCCATACGTCCATTTTAAACATGTTGCTTTTTAACTTTTTAACAACAAATTTTTATGTGATAAAATTAACAAATAGTAGTATAATTAAGCTGTTTTACTTTCTTATGTAGGCTCATCTTATATTTCATTGATTTCTCTTACAAACCATAAAATTTCCAATGTCAAATTTACATTTAATTACTTTGAATAATACAATTTTTATAGTTCATTAAAAATCGCATAGAACTATATAATCTGCAAATGAAAGATTGGATAGATACATGTTCTATTACTTTGTATGATATTTCTTTTTCACAAAAAAATAGCCTAGACCATATATCTGCAAATAAAAGATCGAATTGACATCTTATTAAATTGTAATATATTTGGAAATAATTTGTCTAGATTGGAAAAGGATTTTTTCACAGGATTAAGTATCTATGGAAGTTTGTGGGTGTTGATTTAAACATCAAAAACAGATAGCATGAATATTCCTTTTCCTGAATACAGTCTAATTCTTTACTTTAAGATTTCTAAAAAAAAATTAGGGGTATATCGCGCCAGGTTTTAGGCTATTTATCTACGGGATAAATCAACTATAGAAGTTTAAAGGTGTTTAGTAAGATTTCAAAACAGATAGCAGGAATGTTTCCATTTTGACTTAGAAAATTACTATCACTGACACTTCTTCTTATTGTAAAAAATTGCTAACTACAGTCTTTTTATTCTTTAAACAGTGTGTGAATGTAGAATATTGACCCGAACCGCCCTGTTTTGCAGGCACTGCTGTGCATATGACCCGGCCCGGATATTCACGCACTACAAGGACCAAAGGACACTATGGAGATGTGTAGACTGTCAGGTCTGACGAACGAACGAACGTACGGACGGACAGATGAACGGACACACACGCACGCACTATTAAGAGAATTTGGTCATACTCATAAGGGCCTAAATGTATTCATTAAATTATATAAAAAAAAGAATTTAAATACCAACAAATTTCTATTTCTTGGTTTATTTTACAAAATCTGGAAAATTATAGCTTGAAAAATATTTTATAAATAACAGGGAGGTAGGGGGGCTTTTACCTTATTATAAACTAGTACTCAATGTTTTTTTTAACTGCGTTGGCTCAAAAACTTTGGGTACTTATATTAAATTCAAATTGATTAGTTCAAAACTAAAAAAAGTTTTTAAGCATTTTAAAAAATAATTTTAAATTATAGAAGGGATGGTTTTATCAATAATCATTGGGAATGTACATCAATTTAACTTCCATTGTCTTTTCCCTTAAGATCCCTGATAAATAATATAAATAATCATGAATATAAATAAAATTTGAATTTTAAAAATTTAAAGAGGTTTTAAAATTTGTAGTAAAAAACAATTAATAATATCTTAAGTATTTTTAAAGGAAAAATATTAAAATCAATATTTTACAGTTTTGTCAAAAATTAATCATTTCTGAAAAGTGAAGCTATTCTATATTTTACTTTGGTTTGCCGTCCGTAGCGCTCAAGGGGATGTTATTTTCTCAGCTGCTATTTAAGATAAATTTGGGAGGGATTTTTTGCGCCCCCCCCCCTTCTAAAAAAAAACCACTGGCTCCCCATTTTTAATTTTAGTTTGTAAAAAAGAATATCTTTATAAAGGGGGTTGGCTATTCTTTTCTAGGGGCGATTTATCTAAATAGGGTTGCGGTATCCTATCCAAAAATAGCTATAAACCTTCCTATAACCTATGAGAAGCTACCCTGAAAAGGAGAACCATATCGGTTCAGCGGTTAGCGAGATCCCTCGGTACAGACAGACAGACAGACATACATACAAAGATCCTGTTACATTATTTTAAGGTTATAATTTTATTTGTTTAGAAATTTTTTATAGTATTTTTTATTAAATTATATCATACTGGCCTACCATTGGTAATTTAGTCTCTGTATTGGCCTATCATTGGTCATTTGTACTGTATGACGTCATTTTTTTTATAGGCACTATAAAGACCTTTCTTGGTTTGATTTACTGGTTTTCTTCAGGGAGGGAGGGACTATTTATTACACTAGTTCCAAAAGTTTTATGATAGCGTTTTCTTGTTCGTTCTTTTAACAACTTTAATATAAGTAGTTGGTTATTTAAGTTGAGAGTTCAAACGTTTCAACCACTAAGTTTAATCTAGAAAGGCTTAATTCTGTGTATCATCATTCGGGATGTACACTCATTATTGTTTTAGATCCTTGTGTCTTCTTACATAAAAATGGTTTTCTTTATAATTACTGCGCTACTTATGGACTTAATTATCCTTGTTTAATGTTTATTTACTTCCTTTAAAATTTTTGAATTAATAAGATCAATTAAAAATAACTAACCAATACAAATCAAAACATGGATGACAACATCCACTAGAAGCGAAACTTATATAACCAGCCAAACAAAATTTAATAATTATTTGTAACAATTTCATAATGAAAAATGATTATATTAATGCTTTGCCTAATCGCCCTGAAAATCACTCAAAAATTTATTTTTAAAAATGTTACATTTAATCTAATGATAAGTAGTTAACATACTTTATTGTTATAGGAATTGTTTGAAATGGATAGGACGATTCTAACTTGCTTCAATTGATGATCAAATTTATCCTTTACTACTTCGTGCTGAGATATAGAATGTACTCTAGATGTAGAAAAGCTTCGCTTTTAAAAAAATATTTTTATATTGAAAATATAATTTAATTGAATATAAAGTTGATCTAATTACAGATTTTATTTATTTGGAAAAAAGAAATAGAGAGGGCTGAGACATTGGACTGTATATTGCGCTGGTACCCAAAGTTTTATAACCACAAATCATTAGTTGGCTTAAAAATTTGGGTACTTTTAAATCATGATTAAACCCAAACTAGTAGTTTCCAAACTTTTCAACTATTAATTTAATCTACATAAGTGGTAATTTTGTTAATATCAATTTGGGATGCATATCAATTTATCCTCCATTATCTTAGCCTTGTTGCATTGTTGATGTATATCGTTATTTCGTCCATTGTCTTATCTATTAAGATACCAGGTATTAGCCAGGGATCTAAAGGGATAAAACAATGACTGATAAATTAATGTACATCCCCAATGGTGATACATAAAATTACCTCATTCAGTAGCTTAAAATTAGTTGTTCAAACGTTTGAACACTCAACTTAATAAAACAGCCAATCAAAATTCACTAACTTGTTAAGCCAACGAATAAGAAAATGTTATTATAAAACTTTGGGTACTAGTGTGATAATAAACAGTTCATTGTCCCCTCTCTTTACGGGTACTATGTATGTATAGCAGAAATTCAGAAAGTTTTGTTAGCTAATTATTGATGTGGATTCAAATTTTGCATACAAA
>LS045644.1:18052-29596 GCA_900241095.1 Acartia tonsa
ACTATACAAGTGTTAATGTCCGTTTGTCCTACCGTTTCAGTGCTTCGCTTTTATGGATGTTGCCATCCTTGTTTTTATATATTTTTATTATTTTAGGGTGTCCCGATTTGGATAATGGTAACTGCGATAATCGCCGGGCTTCTCCTTTTAATAACTATCACCCTCATACTCTGGAAATTTGGATTTTTCGAGAGAAAACGAGTTCAAGATGTTACACAGACAGCAAAAATTGGCAAAAGGGCACCTTTGCTCAATGGCCATGATTATATTTCTTGAAAAAAATGGTGAAAATTAGCAAAATATAGATTTTTAAAAGAAATTTACCAGTGACAAATATATACTTATTAAATTACTACATAATTCATACTGATGAATGTTAAAAAAGCAGTATTTTTATGAAATATTAAAAAACAGACTATAAAAGTGATCATAGTAAAGTGAAAAATGTGAAAAACGGGCATATTAAGTGGTTTTAAACAATTAATATATTAAGAATTTTTTGTGAAATTTTTCTTACATCCAGTTACATGTTGTGATACTTTAGTGAGAAATAATATTACTAAAAAAGTGCCATTTTTAAACTTAATTTTATTTGTTTTGTTCTAGAATTTACAACATTTAGTAATATAGGAATAGATATTTATCGCATCGTATTATAGACAGCTCTCCGCGGATATTAAAATAGAAAATTAAGATTTTCGTAGAAAATTGTCTATGATACGATACATTACATGATTTGTTTTTGCTGAAAACCGGTTCTACACCAGCAGATATCAATCGGTTTCAAAGCCATACTAGAAAAATATTCAGCAACTATAGATGTTTTAGTTTGTCCATTATTATCAAGGGTTTTTTAAGCTGGTTAATCTTAATGTTTTAGCTTCAAGCTTATATTTTTCCAAACAAAAGATTTACTCAATCTTATTATATTTTTTAAAAAGATATTTTTCTGGTAAAAAAATAGAAATATGGAAAAATCGATATATAATTACTTAGATAGTGCAATAGACACTGACTAAAATAACAATACCCACCCCCTTAACTCCATCCCCTCCTCACTACTGTATTAAAAAACTGACCAAAAAATAAGGTCCTTAAAAGCAAGCTAATTAGACGACAAATGTTACTCTGTCAATATATCCTATACAAAAAACTCTATTTAATTTTCATCCTTGTTTATAGGTAAATTTATAATATTTTCCTGATATTATGTATTTAAAAAAGTCAATATTTTATTTATGACCCTTCCTATATTATCCTCTGATTACTATCTTTATACCCCTTATACTGGTGGATATACATTTATTTTACATCTTTATACCTCTCTTATACTGGTTGTTATAGACACATTTTACTTCTTTATATCCCCAAATAAAAGTATTTTTTAAAGGTAAAAAAGAGAAGATCTATTTTACTAGGAACAGGTCATTTTCCTCTTCCAATGTCCTATTGGGGGATACGTCATTTACACCACCTCCCACCCTAAAACTTAAATACATTTTGATTGTTCTTAAACATTAATTTGATATTTTTCCCATTAAAACTTCTATATAAAGAAAAATCAATTAATAAATCGTTACTAAGATCCTAACTGACTAAAAGACAGACAGACAGACATGCATACATCCTAACAACTTCTTTGTATTTAAAATTTTGCAAGCAAGAGTAAATATTTTGTAAGTTAATTATGTAGCCCCAATTCTTAATTACTTTCTTCACCATAGTATCATAAAAAGGATTCGTGACTCACTTATAAAAAGTATTTTTATGATACCTAAAAGTTCATACTACGCTACTTATAAACTCTGGATTTATAGGAGCGTAGCTACTCTACAATTTATGCTTCTAAAGTGATTAAGCAACGCAGAAAGGGAGGGAACATAGAAATGTAAAATATAGTGGTACCCAAAATTTTATAAAAACGTTATCTAATTTGCTTTCAAACTTTGGGTACTTTTATTAAATATTTCTTAGTGCATACTGGCATTGACCAACTTTACCAACAATGATTTAAACCTATATAAGGGGTAATTTTGCTAATCATAATTAGGGTTGTTCACTAATTTATCTTATTTGGTCTTATCCCTTAAGATCCTGATTTTAGATAAATGTATAAGGATATTAATCTTCATCATTAGTTTAATCGTCATTGCCACTCTAATCCTTCACCCATGAATATTGTCATCCTTGTTATTTTAGTCCAATTATCACGTATGAAAATATTATGGTGTTTTTTCAACCTAACCAATAGTTAATTAGTCAAAATAGCAAATATAATAAAGAAATGAAGGATAGATAAAAAGAAATAAAAAAATACATTCAGTAAAAATTTTAAAGGTTCAAAGATTTGAGAGAAAAGAAGGTATGTGCAGAAAAATTAATGCTTTAAATAACTTTAAATTTTGCAATTTAAGAATTTTGAAGTAACACCCAAAATATTTTTTTATGTCGTGTGAAGTTATTATAAGCACAAAAAGAATATACTAACAGTTCATAAAGCAGTTCAAAAAGGTACCTTAACTTCAGATACATTAAGAGTATATATGATATGTCCTTTAAATTTTAATTAAACTGTAAAAGTATTTAGGACTTATATTGGATTTCTTCATTAAGTTTTTTTCCATCAAAAATACATTAATATTTAGGTAAAAATCTCCTTTTAAAAACATCCTTTCTTTAAGTATTAAAATGAATAACAAGCTAAAAAACCTACAATTTAATGGCATATTAAATTTTAAAGATTTCTTGAGTCATTCCTTATAAATTTTAAATATATTTAAAAACTAAATTTTCCTTCTGAATTAAAAATTAAACTATATTTTAGAAGTTTATATGTATTCTATTGAATATATTTTTTGTATATAATTCTTTATATGAAAATAGCTGTTGAGGGTGCTATATACAGTTTTTTTGTTTGATTTTTATGCAGTGTACTTTTCATTTTTTTCATGATATTTTTGTTTTAATTTTGCCTCTATAGTATTCATTTTATCCTTTTTTAATTTCGGCTGTCTTACGTAAAATGAATTTTAACTTTCTTGTTTATTGTCTAGCTAGTAATAAATTGAGATCTATGACTTGTTTGAAAAGTACACTCTTAAAAATCCTAAATAATCTCATATTCTATTATTTTTTTCTTTTTTTTTTGCCTACAATTACTAATATTTCTAGTATAGAAGAGCTTATTAATTATCTCTTAGTAATGATTTATATAATTAAAAGACTTTTTGAAGAACACAGTAAAAGTGTCTGACTGATTATAACGTAAAAAAAAAAATAGCCAATGAGAGGCCATTATTGACCAATGGTAAAATTTATAGTGGCCTCTCATTGGCTAATTTTTTTTACGTCATAATCAGTCAGACACTTTTACTATGTTCCGGTGGATCAGAACCGGTTCTCAGCCATACTGAGAGAATCATGTATCATATTATATCCAGTTTTCTATGAATATAAATATATACAATCATAATATCACAACCAGTTTTGTTAGCCTGTGCCTTCGGCATTTCAGGGCTAACAAAACTGGTTTTAATCTTATAATTGTACATTTTTATATCCACGGAAAGCTGCTTATAATACGATGCGATAATAACTATTATTCACCCTAAACATGAAAGAGGAGGAGGTTTTATCACTCCACTGAGAAAATTAGAGAGATGTTTTAAAAATTTGCCAGGGATCTAAAGGGATAAGACAATGGCCGATAGGTTTATGTATAGCCCCAATCATGACACACAAAATTACTCTGTCTGTAGATTAAAATTAATGGTTGAAACGTTTTAACTCTCAACTTAATAAACCAAAAATTCAGTAAAAGTCCCCAAAGTTGTTAATCCAAGGAATAAGAAAACGCGATATAAAACTGTGGGGACTAGTGTAATAAACAGCCAATTCTCCCCTCTCACAAATATAGAACATACTATTTCATTAAAACTTTTTTATTTCCAGCGTTAAATGGCCACAGTCTTGGGTTTAAAAAAAGACTTACCTAATTCACAACCTTTTCCATTTGGAGATATCAAGAACCCTGAAATAAAATATAAATTATTTGAAACTCACGAAACCTATTCAAAACAATAATCACGAAACCTTTGCATAATTTGTCTATTATTATTTTTCCTTTCTTTTTGGAAGCGAAGCTACTATATGATTCACTAATTACTAAGTACGTCCGCAGATCAAAATTGAATGCACAAATAGACAGACTTTCCTACTCGTGTTTTCTTCAGCCGTGTGTATTATTCAATTAGTTGTAAGACTTTTTATGCCACTTTTAAGTATGTGCAGGCATGTTTTCTTTCATACCTGTTAGAAAAGAAGTTCCCCTGACAAATCCATGTTTCCTAGGACAACTTTTATGGAACACGCTGTGGTTTATTATATAATACTCCTGCACAAATACATATTATTATTTTTATCTTATTTTCAAACTCGAAATTTTTGCAAACGGGTTATAAAACTTTGGGTATCAGAATAATTTACAGTCCAATGTAATTGTCTGCCTTTCCCTGCCTTATAAGCTATGGTTACATCTTGAAGTTAATATTTATCTATAATACAAAGTAGAATGATATCTGTCCGTCCGTCCGTCCCTTAGGATCTCGGTAACCACTGAACCGATCAGATTCTACTCTTCAGGGAATATACCTACTGGTCCTATGGTGGTTTCAGGCTATTTTCTATTTTTTTATTTTATTTTTTTACCTTATGCGGCAAACCTAGGATAGGGCCGGTGAAGCCGCTAGTAATATATAAATGTTTATTCCAATTATAATATGCAATACGTCATAATTATATTATTTATTTTTAGAAATATTATGTTAATATATTCATCAACTTATTACTCACCTCATCAAGTACAAGTAGAGGCAGGTATCTAAAGGGATAAGACAATTGTTGATAAAATAATCTTCATCCTTATTTAAGATACACAAAATTGACCCTTCTGTAGATTGCAATTAGTGGTTGAAACGTTTGGACATCCAACTTAATGAATGAACCAATCACCAAGATTTGCAAATTTCACTATACATCCAATCAATGCAAAGAATAATAGGAAATCAGTTTTTAATTCAGGGCTCGGCAGCCGCGCGTCAACCGCGACCAAGCCTCAAATAAAAACCAGTGTGTATGCTTTTTTATTTTTTGGGTCAGGTTTAGACCTTCAGCGGTTCCAGGACAAACGCAGGAGTCCCAAACGTCGCAGTAGAAAAAGTCAGGAGTGATAAATAGTAATTTAAGTAAATATTTCTATATTATATGAATACTCAAATAAGCCCCCCCGCAGGGGGTAGGCATCTAAAAACCTATAATATGGTTTAAGATAGGTTAGATTAGGTTAAGTGTGCACTCCTGCGTTTGTCTACTCCGACTTTTGGGACTCCTGCGTTTGCCCCAGGACCCTTAAAGCTATTTTTTTTTAAAATTGCAAAAGATTGATTTTCCTGAGGCTAACAGGCGGCGAACTCGCGGCTGCCGAGCCCTGATAACTAGTTTTGGGGAGGTTACCACAATCCTCCAAAGTAAAATTACCCCAAGAGAATTATAATAGCCACTAACGATAATAATAATAATAATATGCCTTTGGAGTTTGGAGCCAAGATCTCTGGAGGACAAAATCACGATTTCTAAAATAAAAAGAAATTATTAAATGATTTTTGAAATAATGCGAATATCGGAAGCTCTTTATAGTGCCTATAAAAAAAGAGGAAAAAATTATAACTGTTGGCAAAAGTAATCCGAATGACTTTTATTAGATAAATAGATGATTCTAATCTGACTTCATCGGGACATTTCGTCCAACAGTTTTCAAATTTAACCCCATTTTTTATAGGCACTAACAGACTTTCCGAATTTTGAACTTTTTTAGCGACCATCAGCTGAAAATTATTCCTTATATAGCCGCTGACTGTCACAGTTGCTGCTTCGGCTGCTGAGCCATGGTATTTAATATCAGAGAGGGGGGACAATGAGCCCAAAGTCCCCAAAGTTTTCTAATTCGTTGACTTAACAACTTTGGGGACTTTAGTGAATCCTAATTGATTTGTTTATTAAATTGATGGTTCAAACGTTTCAACTTCTTATCCTACGCTACAGAAGGGGGTAATTTTGTGTATTATCATTGTGATGTACATTAATTTATCGGCCACTGTATTATCCATTTAGATCACTGATTTAATGTACACTGTATAGAGATAAAACTTTTTGAACATGCAATGCTTAAATATATCTATTTTATAGGTTTTATGATCAATTTATAATTATCCATTAAATAGAGCGTGATTGAACGTAGGACTTAAATTCCTATTATAATTTCGTTTAGAATAAGATAGAAGCCATCAAAATCAACTGTCAGCTGTCTAATAGTCGACGCGATAAATAAGAGTTATGGAATAGAGTCAATGTAATTATTGTTTGAAGAAAACAAGGATGACAACATCCATAAACGAAGCTCTAACATCAGACGGTTTACAACTCCCCCCCCCCCTTCCACCTCTGGCAGACTTCTAGTTGAAAGAAATAGAATGTCCACTGGGATCTAAAGAGATAAGACAATGTTTGATTAATTGATGTACATATCCAGTGATGATACACAAAATTACATAATAAAATTAGTGGTTGAATCGATTGAACTATCAAAACACAGTAAAGCCCCAAAAGTTGCTATGCCAACTAATAAGAAAACATTATAATAAAACTTTGGGGACTAGTGTAATAAACAGCCCAATGTCCCTGAATATTGAGTGAATGAATGGACACCCTGTATTGTGGTAGTAATAAAATTAGATAGATGCAGGTCACATGGCTCCCCCGGGAACTAAATAGGACACTGGATATAATAAATTAGTGGATACCATGTTTTACACGTAGTAAATGACGTCATTAAAACAATGCTAAAATATCTAAGGACAAATATATCCAAAAGAATCACAACAACATGGATTTTCAACGACTTGTAATTGTTGCAATTAATTTTTAAGTATTTAAGTTTTGCTGTATCCAAATTTCAAATATCCAATGTAACAGATAGAAATGAAATTGTCCCAAGAGACCTCAAAATAGACAATGAAAGAAAGAAGAAGAAAATTTATAGAAAGCATATATAAGAAAAAAAACAAGGATGACAAAATCCATCAGTAGCGATATCCAAAAAAAGTTATTTATAGAGCATTTTACAGTTGTAAAAAAACAATTAAAATCACGAAACCTTTTTAATAAAATAGGTTTTGAGTCATGGACAAGAAATGTAAAGCCTAGGCCATTGGAAAACTACAGCAGCCTATCATAAACAGCAGTTGAGATAACCCATAGCATTACGGACGGACAGAAGGACATTTCGTTCAATAATGTAGCATTATTACTAAAAATATATCCTTATACTAAAGTAACAGGATGTTTGTCTGCTTGTTTGTCTGTGTGTCTGTACCGAAGGATCTCGCTAACCGCTGAACCGATTCGGTTCTTCTTAAGAGGGTAGATTCTCATAAGTCCCAAGAAGGTTTATAACTATTTTGGGGGAGGGTACCACCAACCTCCCAAGAGAAATCACAAAAAAACTAATTTTTTTACGTGCTCGATTTTAGAAAGAGAGTTCAACGCCAACATAAACGTCAAACGCAAAATAGACATATTTTAAATATAAAAAAAACATTTAGTGCTACTAGAGGCCTCTAGAGGCGTAGCCACTGGTGCTTAATAAGGTGGCTAATTGGAAGTAAACTTATTGATAAAATATTCCTTACTGACAAATATTAATATTTTTTTTAAAATTTCACTTCATAAATCAGCTTATGTTGTATAGGACTCTAAGTTCATTTGAAGTATTAAGTGACAAAATTTTATGTTTGAGTATGTTAGACTTAACAATGGCGTTTAATAGTGATTTATAAAATTTGAGCGCTTCTGCAACTAGGTTACTCGAACGATCGACCAAACGATTTTTAAGATGCTAACAAAATTTTAAAATGAGATGGGATAACTTTCATTTAATGGCTCTATAACCACTAGATCTATATGGATCCTTTATATGTCACGGAAGTTTTTTTGTCTTTTTTTGCGAAATGGAAGCTCAACCCTCACAAAAACAATTGACCTTAATATAAAATCTTCCCCCTCCCTAAATGTTTTTTTTGGATCTACTGCAGTTCACGGTAAAATATTGCTGGTAACGAATATTGCCAAAAATCTATGAATTTTAAAGGCTGCTTGCTGCCAAACAGACAGTTATACAAATGGACAGACAAATGCTTTTATATAGGGTTAAATTACTTTATAAATAAGGAAAAGTAGACACTTTGTAAAACATTAAATACTCCATGAAGAAGAATAAATGCTGTAAGGTAAAATATTACACACAGACGTCATTCATTTCAGGAGTATACAGGATATATGTACATTAAAATTTAGAAGCAGCTTAAAGTTCCTTATAAAAATTACGTCACACAATACAAATGACCAATGATATGCAAGTGTAATTGATTAATTGTAAATTGTATAATGGGATCATTTGTATTGCATGACGTCATTTTTTATTGGGCACTAGAAGCAGTGGTGAATTCTTAAAAAAAACTTTTGCCCCACTAAAATCAGTTTGCTCCACTAAAATCAGTTTGCCACACTAAAATTATAGTGAGGCAAAATTATCCCCTCTAAATTTTTAGTTTGTCTCACTGATTTTAGTGGGGCAAACGTTTTTAAAGAATTCACCTCTGCTTTCAAATTTTTTTTAAAAAGTTTTTTTAAAAGCAAAGTTTTTCTATAATTAGTGCCAATCCATACGTCCGTTAGGAGGTAACAGATAATTCTTTCCATTGATTTTACATGTTAGAATTGTCTTATTGATTTTAAACCTGGTATAATGCTTCACTAACAAGTAAGTAGAAAATTAGAAAGTTTTAAATAGGCGTACGGTCACGGACTTCTTTGTAACGATTATAGATTTGCTACGATTCTTAAATTGTACCTAACTGTTACCGGAATCATAATCGAAGGTTTTAAATTTTAACAAACCAAAAGCAACGAACAGAGCTAATCGTTACATACGGACGGGTGTAAAAACCCTAATAATAGAAAAGGTTTGCCTTTAAAATTGTTTAATCTGTAAAGAATCCTTCCTGAAACTCCGTGGTCTGTAATTGATAGATTTTACACACACTATGACATAGAATCCATTCTCTTACAACTACATAAATCTTAATACAAAACATACGATACACAAGTTTTAACGGGAATAGTACATTTTTGGCAATTTTATTCAATATTTATATCATATTTAATTATAAACTTTAAAATTTAGAGGAATTTCTTTCTAAAATTCTCGAGCGGTATGTATCGAGGTTTTATTTGATTGAACTACAAATTCACATTTTTTTACCATACATAAAAGCCTAAACCCATTTTCAGACTTAAATCTAGAAATAGATAGCACAAAACCTATGTTAAGCTTCCCTACCATGGAGAACTCAATAAGTTCGGTAGTTACAGATAACTTAAGCTACAGACAAAAAAACGTGCTACTGTGTAACGGAGGAGAAAAGAAAATTGTGTATAGACTGATATAATTTGACCTACATATCTTAAGAACATAATTTAATCAAGCTATATAGAAGAAATACACCCAATACAAGCAAGTACTAAGCAGCACAGCATTTTTAAGACTATAATCTGGAAGGGATCTAAAGATCGATATAAAAATGTACATCCTTACTGACGATACACAAAATTACCCCATCTGTCGATTGCAATTAGTATCTGATAATTTAGAGAAAAATAGTTATGACTTTATTTTGTCTTTTTTTTTAACAATTCGTCAAACCTTAAGACTTTGACAATGGTTCCTACTGTTGCTGCGTTATTCATAGTTAGATAGGAATGCCTTGGCCTAAATTATTCGCAACTCCTAACCATGCATATTTAGGACAAACAATGGTTTTGCAATCAAAGGGTTGGTTGTCTGAAAGGCGTTTGACACGTAATCATGCAAATCATTAAGCAAGATTTAAATCAAAGATGCACCAAAATTTTAATTAGATCTCGTGGTCTTTCACTATCTGAAGCTAACTACCTTATAGTGACAGACTAACGTAATGCAATCTAGATTAGATCCGCTGCTAATAAGACTATGCAATATAATACATAAGAAATATTATAATTCTTCTATTGTCAATATAAAAGAATGCATAGCGCATAGCAAGGATAAGACAATCGGCGATAATTTTATTACAATCATTGGTTGAAAAGTTTGGATACTACTAGATTGGAATCAACCAATCAAAAGATTAGTACCACAAGTTTTTGAGCCAATGACTAAAATTTTGGGTACCTTTATATTTTAGTCCAATGTACCAGTGGCGTACGAAGCACTTTGTCTAGGGGGGGGAGGGGGCATTTTTAACATTTTGCATATTTTTTCCACTTATGAAAACTTTGAAAATTACTGCTTTCTATTTTAAATATGAGTAGAGAAAATCACAGAAACCGAAAAATCTAGGAATCGATCTAGCACTGCAATAAATAAACAAACCTTAATAAAAGTTTGTTAAAATATGTAGAATGTGCTTCATAAAAAATCAGGGGGAGGGGGCGTTTTAGACGTTAGGGGGGGGGGGAGGAAGTTGCTCCAAATGCCCCCTTCCGTTCGCAGGCCACTGCAATGTGCCTCCCTCCCTGATGAATAAAGCTGCTATACTAATGCACGCAATCTATTGAAGCTAGAAAAAGAACAAGTAGTGATTCAACCATCGTTAAATATCGTGGTAGCTAGGATTTCTCTAAATAACAAACTAAAACATACCAAGCTATCCTAATTTATAAAGTAGTAGGGATATTTTGTCTGAATCTTAAGATTTGATGATAATTAACATATGGAGCTCTTCTTTTCAGGTAATCAGTCTTTAAATAGGTCTTAGAATGGTTTCATGGCCCGTAAAAACTTAAGGCGCAGCCTTAAGAATTGATCTAGGTCTAATAATAGACTTATAGATAGATCCAATAAAATTAAAAGAAAATTAAATAAAAAACTTAATGCTCTTTGTTATAGGAAATCTTAACAAAAAATCACTGTCTATCTTAAAAATCAGCAGAGAAAATCACGTTTCCCACTTACGACAGGCGGAGTTACAGATATTTCAAATTATAAAGTAGCCATTCTTCTAAAAATTTATACACAAAAAAAATAAATGTACCCGGTTAGTTGCGGATATTGGACAGCGTCTTTAACTGTCACAAGTCAAGCAAATCAGACAGTTAAAACATTGCTTGTAATGCGGCTTTGCTACTATAAAAACAAGGATGACAGCATACATTAAATCGAAGCCCTGAAACGGTAGGACAAACGAATATCAACATGTGAAGAGTGTCAGAACGGAATTAGCAGAATATTAATGCATAGGTCTAAACAAAATTGTAAGTAAATTTTTTGCAAAACTTCTTAAATACAGGATACTGTTTAAAAGGACGTATTTAAATTTTTAGGACTTGATTACAAAGATGCTTCGATTACATCATTATAACTTGTGGCTATGGGAATCATTATTCCACAAA
>LS045657.1:2646-13252 GCA_900241095.1 Acartia tonsa
GGCTGCAAGTTTTTCAATATAAAGTATATAAGAAGGCTCAACTTTGTAAATTAATGATTACTACCAATAATCATGTAGTTCAACTAGAAAACTATATCCATCTTGTAATGATTTTCTTAAAATATATTCTTTTTTTCTATTTATCATTATCTTTAAAGCCCTGTGTTTAGTATACAGACCACATAAAACTAAAATAATTTCAGGTCTCTGCACTCAAAATAAAATACCATGCAAAATTAAATACATATGTAATGTGAATAACAAACAAATATGTACAAGAAAGATATTTATCGCATCGTATTATAGACAGCTTTCCTCGTATATTAAAACGAATAATTATAAGATTAAAACCAGTTTTGTTACCCCCGAGGAGATTATGATTTTTATTTTAATATTTGTGGAAATAGTCTGCAATACGATGCTATACATGATTTTTCAGTATGGATGAGAACCGGTTCTAATCCAGTGGATATTAATTGGAATCGATGCCATACTGAAAAAAAAATATTTTTTAACTAAAAAATGTTTCAATGAAATTTGTATAGTAATGTTATTGGATAAACAGACAGACAAAAAAAACCTTACTACTTCATATAAAGATTGCAAATGCATGAAATTTGTGTTAATAAATATATGCCATGGTCCAGCATAGCAATATGGTATGGTATAATGGATTTATTATTACTTGGATCTTACACCAAAAAAAAAGAAAATTAGGCTCGCTACTTGCTAGTGAGGTAAAATTATTTTTGTGAAAAATCCTCCAAAAAAAATTACAAAAATTAAATAAAATCATAAAAGGGTATTAACTTAAGATTTTGTTTAATTTTTGTAGAGTTTTAATGTGATTTTGGAGAATTTTTCACAAAAATAATTTTGCCTCACCAGCGAGTAGCAAACCTATTTTTTTTTAAGAATCCACCTCAGATTATAATGTGCTCTAATAAAGTGAAATTTTTAAATGTCTAAAATAACAATTCCCCATTTACCCCATCCCTTTCCCTCCTACTAGATAAATGAACTGACCAATGAGTATTGTCAATGTTAGCAACCTCAATTGACGACAATTTACCCCTGTCATAATATCCACTTATATTCTACATCCATTAATGGCGTGGTATGCACCTTCTCTGAAAAACAAATTCATGCAAGTGCATATTTTTCAAGTATTTCCCAGTATATAGAAAACACAGTTGGGAGGATGGAAATATATTTACTATATTATGATAACTTCTCTAATCTTAAATAAGAAAAGAATGAGTACAAAATTGATGAATGGGGAAAAATACAAATAAGGGAATATAACAATGGCAATCTTTCAGGATGTTTTCAAATGGACTTTTGCAAATTTTTACTCTATTCATAAATATATAGTCTTTACATAGATTAGAGGGGAAAATGAGGAAATAATTAGAAAAATTTGATAAATATTTGATTCCAAATTAGCGTTGCTTCTTATGGTAATTATATGAGGTAATAACATGGCTAAGACAGTGGCCGGAAAGTTGATGTACATCTTCAATGATAATACAAAAAAAATACTCCTTCTGTAGATTACAATAGTGGTTGAAACGTTTGGACACTCAACTAAATAAACCAACCATCAAAATGCACTAAGAGTCCACAAGGTTGTTAAGCCAATGAATTAGAAAACGTTATTATGAGACTTTGAGGAAGATAGTGTAATAAAAGCCCAATGTCCCCTCTCACCTTGGGTAATTGTCCTTTACATATTTGAGATGAGCTTAAACATCTTTAAAACATTAAATTTTTAGAAAACAGAAATGTTCTCAACTTCCCAGCTGGTACAAGTCACAATGTTGCAAGGATAGCAAGATGAAAAACAGAAATATGTCGACAAATTGAGGTCAACGAAATTCAGCAAAATAATATATTTGCATAGACGTCCAAGAGAAGGGGGGAGGGGGTAAAAGGGCGATTATCAATATCGCCATCAAACATTGAAAACTCTCATTTTACCCCTCTCAAAATTTTAAAGATACATTAGATTACAAACCTTAGAAAACCTTATTATTAAACTCCCACAAAATAAAAAGCTTGGACGTCCCTGTATTTTTGTGTTTTATTTGTGGAATTAAATTATACTCAGTTTAGAGAGTGTAACAATGAAAACAAGATTATATATTTCACTTGAATATATATCTGATTGTTGTTCTTGTTATAATGTAAAGGGATAAGGCAATTGCCGACAAATCGTTGTTCATCTCCAATGTTACCCCTTCTGAAGATTTCAATAAGTGGTTGAAACGTTTGAACATTCAACTTAGTAAACAAACCAATCAAAATTTAATAGAAGTACCCAAAGTTGTTACTAGGTAACTAATAAAAAAACAGTATTATAAAACTTTAGGGACTAGTGTAATAAACAGCCCAATGTCCCCTCACTTCCTGGTTATAATTCTATTAACTAGCTTTTTTTGTTTATGGTTGTTCTTGTTTTGAAAAAAACAATGGATTTATTACTTGATCTTACACTAAATTATAATGAACTCTTAATAAAGTGAAGCTTATAGCTGGCTAAATATTCACCCCATTTCTCAATACCCTCCCCTCCTACTGGATTAACAAACTGACCTATAAATTATGTCCATTATTAGCCACCTATATAGACGACATTTTTTTCCCATGTCATAATATCCACGTATATTCTATATCCATATTTGCTACTGACTTTATTGCTTGATTACATGCAAATTTTGAATTCCCGTGTTTACATGTTTGACCTTTATATCTAACAAGCATGACAACATCCAAAATCAGCGGGGATAATCTTATAAAATCAGTTATTATATGGTGTAAAAATGGACGACTAGACACAGGGATGACATTAGAGTAAAGCAAAAGAGGGGGAAAGAGTTGAATAACTATATGTCCCTGTACAGAAAGCGATTTGTTCGCAGACGAAAAAGGTCACCAACACTGGATCAAGGTCGTTATCTGGATATATATCTATACTTATACATACATTTATTGAGATGGCTATATTATAGATGCTAATTGGTCAGAAGATGTTTATAATAATTTTCAGATGTCTATCTTATTTAACAGCCGATTTAATCAATTTTCCCCACATAAACTTATGAACAGACAGGCAATTGGATAGAATATCTACATATTAGCCCCATGGCAATACGGACAAATGGGTGGGCAAATTTAGTTAAAGAGTAGGTTGTTTATTATAAAATTAAAAATCATGCAAAATTAGCAAATTATGTATTGAATATAGGAGGTATTGTAGAGAAGAAGAAAAACATTTTTACTTCCATTTCATCGTAATTGCTTGTAGAGACAGATAGACTGAAAAAATTAGCAACATAGTAACTTTGCAACTAAAGAATTTGCAAGCATGTTATTATATATTGAATGCAGGGAATTGTATAGAAAAACATATCATTTCAGAAATAAAAAGCATTTTTACTCGATCCCGTATTTGCTTGTAGAGACAGACAGACTTGCAAAGCAGCTTCGCAACCAAAGAATTTGCAAATATGTTATTATGTATTGAATGCAGGGTATTGTATAGAAAAACATACACAATTATATTATCATGAATATAACAGATTGCAAGTTTTAATTTTTAGGGAAAAAATATTTTTAGTTGCAAAGCTGCTCTATATTTCAAAATGTTCGTCTGTCTGTGAGAAACGGTATGTTGGTACGTGAATAGTAGTAAATTTTAGAGAAAATCTTCTATACTGATGAGCGTTAATCTGAGATGGACTGCTGACTATTTTTAAGATCAATGAGCACTTACTCCATAACTCACTTAGTCCTTTAATCTGTAATTCTCTAGAAACATCAAATTTACAGAAAATAATACAGAGATTCCTTTTCTTCTAGCTTTATTATTTTACTAATGGTTGAGCTCACAGCATCTAGGGGATAAGTAGACGAAATGGCAAAGAACGACAGAAAAATAGTCTAAACCATCCAAAAAATTAAATATTAAAATAAAATAGCATAAAACCAAACCATGACCTATGTGAAGATTCCCTTGAATGAAGATCTCAAACGGTATTGTAGTTATCAAAACTTTACTACGAAAAAAAATACTACTATAATAAGATTTTATGGCCAATATCTTTATTACTGAATTTTCTCAAAATTGCATGCTATGTTCATTTACTATTTAATAACATGTTTTATTCACTACAAATTTCAAAAGATTTTTCTAAATTCTAAATCTAATATAAAAAAAAAGGTAAGGATGTATGTTTGCAAAAATCTAAAGGGATAAGACAATGGCCGATAAATTGATGATAACACAAAATTACGCATTCTGTAGATTATTTTGCTTTTGAATTGAAAGCAATGGAGCAATGGCAGTATTACTTTCAATGCTTTAGTCATAGATTTAAACTTTTCAACAGATTGTGAATAACAGTTTACTCTTCTTTCTTATAAGAACTGTATCGCACTTAAATGTTAATATCTTTCTTGAAAATTTTATCCGCTTTTTAATGATGTGTTATTAAAAAATACTAGCGGCTGCTCCCCTAACTTCTAGTTTGAAGGGAGAAAAAAGAGCAGAAAAATAGCCCCAGATCATCTAAAGATAAAGAATTAAAACAAAACATCCAAATTATCATAAGACCTGTCTGCTTCCATAAAATAAAGAACTCGGTAAATTTAAAGGATAATTTTCGTTGTGAACTTTAAATTATTGTGTTACATAACCTTTTCTATAATATAAATTTCTATTCATTTAAAAGTTTATTTTTTCTTTGTTTTATTTTTAACCTACCTAAAAGAGCGGCTCAATTAGGTCTTTGAAAATCAACCAATGGTGTCGGGAATATTAACACAGCTAAGTAGCAGAAAAAAATTTGCTAGCAGACGAAAAAGGTCATTGGAAAAGGGGGGAGGTAGTTATCTGTATATACATCTATACTATAGATCTGTTGATTGCACGACTTCTAAATTTAATTTCAAACTATAAATAACCTATAGACAGTTCATTTACAAGTGGATATCATTTATTACATTAAATGTGATCTACTTGACAAAGCAACAGTAGAAGAAAAGTTTACCTGGATGACCCTCGCCGACAGATTCAGAGGTGAACAAAAATGTGTCGCCAGACTGAAAAAAAAGATTTTTAGATGCATTGATACGTTTCGAAATGTTTACATCAAGATTACATTTAGGTAGATAATTTCTACTGCTAAAACTACTTAAATAAAAAAGTTCCAATCTGATCTTTTACTATTTTCAAGCAATGTCAAAGGTTATTTGGTAAATAATAGTTTTATTTTGATCTTAAGCTTTAAAAACTTTTCTATGTAGGTATATATTGATTGATATTTCTGAAACATGAACAAGATTTTCGTGAAAACTAGGGACCTTTGGACTTTTGAAATGAAAAGCTAACAATTTCTTCATGAAATGTATAGGTAGGCGTGCAAACGATAAGAAATCATTTATTTCATTTATATGTCACCAAAACTTTTGATGATCTAATGAAAATACGACAAAGATCAGAATAATTTGATGAAATGATGGATTAAAATATGAAAAGTGAGCTAGGGCCAATAGCATTAAAAATTAAAATAGTGGAAAAGGTTAAAACTATATGGCTTTTTTTACAAGACCAAATTTTACCTGGGCTTCCAGAGTGGAGGATACTGAGGCAGCGGTAGGAGACATCTTCTAAAAATATATAGATAGTTAGTAAGATAGCAAGGAGGTAGGAGACATCTTCTGAGAATAGATAGTTAGTTAGTCAAATACTAAGGATAGATAGTTAGTCAGATATCAAGGAGGTAGGAGACATCTTCTGAGAATAGATAGTTAGTTAGTCAGATACCAAAAATAGATAGTTAGATAGAATAGGTAAGAGACATCTTCTAAAAATAGGTAAACATCTATAGTAATCATAATGAATAATTTTAAGAACAAGGATGACAATCTCTCAAGCGGTGAAGGTTAAAAAAAAGAAGCAACTTAGATACTCCTTGAAGCCGAGTTTTACGGTGATCAGATAATTCTTTCACGTCTTAGACCAAACATTAACCCTTAAAATAGAAAATCTTCACTTAAACAAGACCAACTTGCTTTGAAGATAAAATAACACTAGCAGCTTTATAAAAACTTCAAATTTTAAAAATATTCCATATTATGAAGAGACAATATTTATTTAGGCTTATCTCTTATTAAAATGATAAAGAACAAAATAATAATAAAAATGTTAAACAACATTATGTAATCTAAATAAAAGGTTAAATAACTCAAATCCTATTATGTAATGTATTAAGACTTTTTGTCTGAATCTTAGGATTTCGAAAAATGCTTGTCCGAATGGTTTGTCCCATTCAAAGAAGCTTTATAAAGATCCTGGGGTGGTTTTAGGCTAATTTCCTAACCTCTCCTGGAGGCTAGGGGCGAAGCAACTAGTATAAAAGCATTTTCAAAAGCAAAACAAAAAAAGTAATAATATAATAGTAAAGTATTATAAAGTAAAAATAGAAGTAAGTTGTAAGTATAATACAAAAAAAGGGTATATTCGTGAGAAAAAGCAATTTTTTTTGAAATAAATAAAAGAAAATTAGTTATTTACAAGAAGTACCTTACTGTTTGACAGAGTTTAGGACGGACATTACCTTATCTATAGAGTAGCTGTGCTAACAACTGACTTGAGAGAAAATAAACACTTGCTAAAGCAATGCAGTTTATGGAATTAAATTTTAAAAAATGAAAATAGAAAAATTGTGGATTTTAAAAAAACAAATCAAGTTATCAACTTGACATATAAAGATTTATACAAAAATACTTTTAGAAATGGGTACATTTTAAACTTTTTTAAGGTGATAAAATTTTCAATTAAAGCTAAACTAGCGGATTTGCCCCTAAAATCTAGGAGCTCTTTATTCGAAAGGGTAAGTAATGCAGAAAATAGCCTTAAACCAACCCAAGAATCTAATATAAAAACTAAATAGTCCAAAATCATCATCTGTTAAGTATTTAAATAGTAAATGAAATTTCTATTTATCTAGGTAAATGCCTATATTTAAAAAGGAAAGCCAATTTTTGAGACATTTAGGGGCAAAGTAACAACAATATCCCTCCCCACCCCCTATCACACTATACACAAAAATTTTACTTCCCTTTCAAAGGAATTTAGAAAAAATCTCCAACCCTTATTATTGTGTTTTAACAAAAATAGAGAATTTTTTTCAGAAAGATTTAAGATTCCAAAAAAAGTTGCACAATCCGTTGGTTTAAAGCTATTTTACCCCTTAAATATTAGCCATTAAGAAGTAGCCTAAATATTTAAACAATATGCTATTAAAATAATGAAAATTTTTCTGTATCTTTAAGAAAACGCTTGACTTATTGTACAGGAAAAGGAAAACCTTCTCTAATTAGAGCATTTGAATACACGAGATCTTAAAATATGTCATTGTTGTTCTAATAATGCTTTATCCTATTTTGTGTGACCATTAAGATCTCGTTAACTATTGAACCGATTGAGTTCTTCACTTTAGGGAAGCTTCACATAGGTTTTAGGCTATTTTATTTTATATTTTAAATCTGGGGAAGGATTTTTAGGGTATCTTATTTTTAAAATTAAGTATGGAGAAGGTTTTAGGCTATTAATTTTTCACCCTTTTTCTAGATGATTATGAAAGAGCCGCTATAGACTAACAATTAAGAATTATTTAAGTTATAGATGGATTAATAATAAAAATTTAGCATGTATTATTAAAAAATCACTAATTATGACATTATAATTTTATAGCACATTTAATTCACACAACAATTTTCTCAGAAATATACTAATATAAAACGATTTTCTTACCAAATCCAAATGACAGTCATAACTTCATAAAATATACATATCAGTCAAAATTTCTCCAACAAAAACCTAACCATTATGTTGTAAAAACTATTGCGAATTTCTAAAATTTCACTTTTTTCATACACATCCAAGAAAACGTTAAACAACATGTTAAAACTAATAAAAAAAACTTACCGTTTTGTTTTAATTAACAGAGTTTCAACTAAAGCACTTGCTCACTTTGTCAGTAGACTTTTTTTATAGTGTAAAATTTATTTATTTTTTGTAGAAAACCGGGCCACAAAAAAGTGTCCTAGTCTTCTATGTAGCAAGTATGAGGTGGAAAAGAGGCCGAAATATAGTTTGCATGGATATTTATACAGTATAGAGAAGCTGACACTAAATATTGGAGGCCCTACACGGAATTTGTATGGAGAGGCGTGCTTCTATAAAACAGCAAAAAAAGTAAAAAAATCAAAATCTTTTAGACCACAATCTAAAAAACAACAAATATTCAATATCTATTCTATATATAAAAGTAACAGAATGTCCGTCTTAATGTACAATAAGATCTTCTTAACAGCTACGCCGATAGTTCCAGAATTTCTATTGAATAACTTATTTATAGTTGTTTTAGGAGGTTTCAGGGGGTTCCACACCCCAAATGGAGAAATGGAGACAGGGATCAGAAAAACATTAACCCCCCCCATCCATTTTCAAACAACGATAATAAATTGGGATCAAAGGTCTTAATGGCTAGGGGCGAAGATACTGGCTAAAATTAAAGAACGTTAACTTAAAAGCAGGCACGACTAAATTGAATTAACTAGCTAAAACTTTAAGAAAATTGTAGACAGTGAAGGACCTTGTTGTAAAATTATCGTTACTTTTGTATTGAAAATTAAACAAAATACTCTTAAAGGGCAATTTTTTATCTGTATTGTATAAACATATATTAAAAGCAGACAAAGGCCGGCTTGGCTCGGAGCAGCAAGTATAAAATTGTCACGGCACGACTTTAACATAGATTAATAATTCATAGCAAGGTAAAACTAACAAAAAATTCCAATCAAACATAAGCATTTAATAGTTAGAAATCTTGCTATTAGATTCTAATATTGATATAATATGAACAAAGGCCTTATAAATTAAAAACAATTACGATTAGTGGTCAAAACTTTGTAGAAGGTGTTCAAACCATGGTTTTTCTCCCCGGTTCTAAACCAGTTTAATTAGCTGGTTTAAAGATATGCGAATTTTTAAAAAAATGTATAAGTATAGATATATATTCCAGACATCTACCTGCCCCAAGTGGCAGAGGCCCTTTTCGTCTGCTAGCAAATTGATTTTTTAATCTTTTGTAGGGACTCGAATGAGTTTATAATTCCAATGCTATAAGCTGATTCTTTGTTCAAAATCGGGACAGGGTTGTTGCCCTAAGGGGGGAGGAAGTTACATATAGCTTTTACTTTACTGAGTGAAAAAGGAGAAAATCTAGAAAATTCCATAATCTAAACTGTTTCTACTCTATGTTCAATGGAAAGCTTCAAAGATAGTAAAACGCAAAAACCCGGGTGCGTGCCAGTACAACATAAATTCGCGAAAAATAATAATAGACACGCCAGCCGTGGCGGTACAACTAGAATCCTAGAAAATAATAATAATAGTCTATTCAACTCTCTAGCAGACAGACAGTCAGATAATAAGAAAAAGAAAGCTGTATTTTAAAAGAAAGGAGTAAAAAGTAATGATAAAAACCATGCAAATATGATTTAGAATAATAGATAGATACCTACACAATTTGTCATGAAATAATTTTATAGTATGTAAATGGTTAATGTGCAGGGATCTGAAAGGATAAGACAATGGCCGATAAATTGATGTACATCCCTATAATGACGATACACAAAATAACCTTTCTGTAGAATACAAATAGTAGTAAAAATGATTAATGAACCAACCAATTAAAATGTATTAAAAGTGCCCAAAGTTGTTAAGCCAAAGAACAAGAAAAGTTGTTATAAAACTTTGGGGACAGGTGTAATAAAAAGCCCAATGTCTTAGCCCTCCCTGGTATTGTGTGAGATTCTCGATTACTCTCATAAAATGTTACCCCTCTTAACATGGAGGAACGTATTGACCAATATCTGAAGACTATATTAGCAACCTAGAATAAATATACACATATTTTATATCCATTAGTAAGTAAAAGATAACAATTTTTTATATGAAAAATAAGGAATTTAAAAAAAACTAATTATATCTATAAAGATGCTACGCAAAACAAGTCTAGAAATTAAGGCCATGAGTTAATTACATAACACAAATGGTTCTCCCAGTCATTAGAACCATAATATTACAGTAAGATTTCAATATAATATCCACCACTACTACCTAGTGGCTACGTCTCTAGGGTCACTTGAGACAGAAGGGTGGAAAGGAAATACCCAGTTTTAAAAAGAAAAAGTTAAAATTGAGGGAGGGAGAGGGTTATTTTTTTTCTAATGGAAACTTCTCTTTAAAAGGTGGCGGTACTCTCCCTCAAAAAGTTATAAAACTTCCTTGAACCTATGTTAAGCTTCATTGTTAAGGAGAACCATATCGTTAAAAGAGGATGATATTGATCAATGTTATATCAATTGGATTATATTAAAATTATTGTAGTAGCAAAGCTACTCTTTAATTTCAAATAACCGTAGTAATCATGGTAGGGAAAACATGAATTTCTTGACTGCTATTCAAGATAGATGACTGAAATTTTTAGTGAGGATTACCTATACAAATGAGTATATATTATATAACTTACTT
>LS045663.1:1886-12266 GCA_900241095.1 Acartia tonsa
TTTTTTAGCCGGTGCCTCCGGCACCTCGGGGCTAAAAAAACTAGTTTTAATCTCATATTTGTACTTTCTATATCCGCGGAAAGCCGTTTATAATACGATGCGAGAAATAACTATTCTTGGTTGATGTAAATTTACATTTCTTCATTATAAGTATTAGAAGTGCGCGCAGGAATGTCTCTAAGTACATCGTATTCTTTTGTTTGCTCTCTTCAATATTCATGCTGTATGTGTGAATCAAGGGCCTGATATAGCCGCATAGTGTACTATTTTAACCCTCTAGAATGATGCAGTGTTGTCCAGACTCGAACCCAACATCATCTTGACCGACCAGACAAATTACACTTATGCTAAAGGTTTTTATATACTTACTCTCTTTTGTAAATGTTTCCATTTCCATATCTTGGATTTTTCCACAATTTTTGCAGCAAATGCTTTACCCTGTAAAAACATACGTAGATAAAGTTCAACTGCAAATGGATTGCCTTCTTTCTTCCCTATTTTCCGAAGTTGTACAGCAGATAACCAACTATTGCAAACACTATTTTCAGCTATATCATCATATATCAGACTTATTGTACATTATACATCCGAAATTTTAATTTTTCAAATTTTGACTTTTTTTTGGAAGTTTGCAGCTTTTCTAGCTAGTAATAAATATTGAGATAGCATGAGGGTGCTAGGTACATAATCGGCACCTAAAATTCAGCTGACCTTTATAAGAAATATCATATAAGACTTACAATGAATTTTTAGTATCGAAGTTACTCTACAAGTCACTATTTGCATGTAATAATAATATTTTCACCGTACTCTAAATAGCTTCAAATCCGCCCTGGGCAAATTCCAGGAAAAGGGTATTTTCAAACCGACATGTCCAGCCGTTCATGAGATCTTAGTGTTTTAGCTTTACTTTGAAGATATGGGTTTAGGAAACTTTCAGAATATTACTTGTATAGTAGAATCATGAGGAAAGGAAGGGTACAGTAAAATACAGGTACTCAAAGTTTACAACCAAGTTATCTTAATCGTTGCCTTAAAAACTTTATTGAATTTTTATTTCTTGGTTACAAACTAACGTAAGTGTCCAAACTTTTAATCTACAGATGGGGTAATTTTGTTTATCAATATGGGTGATGAATTTTAATTTATCGTCTATTGTCATATTCCATTGAACAATGAATAAACCAATTTTAGAATTTTATGATAAAGGCTGGCTGCAAGTTTTTTTGAAATGGGCTTTTTGGTTCCTGATCCTTCTATTCAAGGCCTTTTCTGAAAACACCATGAAGCCATATCTCAGTTAATTTTCAGTCCAAATTTCCCCTCCTTCCCTGAAGCTGGTAACTAAGTTTTGTTATGTGTACATATAAAATACCTTTTTATTTTGTACTTTGATAATCCGGCCAAATCCCCCTTTTCCTATGCAGCCAGAAACTTTATAATCCTATAAATAGAAATTATTTTAATTAGCGGAGAACAGATACTCTACAACTCACTTGTCCTTTACTTTTGCTTCCATCTTTTTTTAGGCACAGTTCTTTATACTAAAGTATTTAGATGATATTGTGCATGGATTGGTTTTAGTCTTACTTGGATCTTACACAAGATTAGAATGTACTCAGACAAAGTGAAACGTGTATCTGCCCCCCCCCCCATCCACCATCTCTTATCATCCCACATAATGGATGAATAAACTGACCAAACATTGATGCCCTTGTTAGCAACCAAAATTGTCGACAATTTTCCACCTTCTATCATATCCATGTATATTATAACCATAACTATTGTGCAAGGTGACATCTCGTAAATGAATTAGTCCACAGTTTTATATTGAACCAGAGCAGGATTTAATAGTTACGAGCTTTTTTTTCATTTTAAAATTATGAGTGAGTTAGGATGTTTAATCTATGAATGAAGTCACTAGAACACTAGTATTCTTAAAAGTTCAGTTATATGCATCCCAACTATTGTTCATTATTTATCAAAAGAAAATCTAAATTAAAATAAATTGGAACAAAGGGTGATATAGTATTGAATTTCTAAAAATCTGAAATTGCACATAAATGAACATGTGTATCATCATTTAAATGCCACAAATGAATTAACTGATGAAATGAGCCAGTCGCGTGTTTCTTTTTTTCAAAACTGTAACATAATATTCGATGATTTTTTTTATCAAGAAGAAGTGCATTTGATTTATTTCAGCGGCAAACTGTAAGTTTAAAGTTGCTAGTATACCAGCGTATAATTGGATTCTTTAATTAGTTCCCGAAAAATGTTGGAAATTCAATCCTTTATCACCTTAACAATATAAGATTTTGTATAACTTGTACAGTTTGCTGGAAAAAAAGTTAATAATTAATCAATTATTCTCAACCAGGAATTATTTGGAACAATCAAGGATACAGGAGTAGGACATTGGTCAGGGAATTAATCTTTTTCGTCATTTAAAATGTGCTAAATTCTGCCTTTGCTAGCATGAATATTTTTGAAGAAATTCGGAATTCCGTTGGAAATAATTCTACATATTTAATATATATGCACAGAAAGTCACATTCTATATTTTTTGTATTCATCAACTTGTATTATACCCCCCTCGTATAATCGTTAATGTTTTTCTACATTAATGTTAGTTTGGCGCTCCCCCCCCCATCCGTTATTCTTTTTTTTTGAATTTTTTAAAAGAATTTTTAGGTTAGGTTATAGGCTAGGGGGTCTAACGGCCGCGGCTAGGCAGGCTAGGGGGCCGAGCGCTGCAGCTAGGCAGGTCAGGATACCAAGCGCTGAGGCCATGGTCATTATTTTTTAGACGGGGTGTGGGGAGGGGATTGGGGGGGTGTATGAAATTTTTTAGAAAAGAAAAATACCTATTATCTATCGTACAATAACAAAAAGTTTCTTCTAATGACCGAAATAGTAATTCTTTATTTGCCTAATTCATTTACTATACCTCGTTATAATTGCTGCCACTCAAGGTTTGCATATCCTTCACCAAACTCTTTATTTCATTCTCCACCTAGGGAACCAAGGATGATAAGTTTCCATATGTTGGCGCAGCAAACGCAGTTTGAGAGAAAATGTTAATAGAACATAATAAGAAGAAAAGACAAAAACGGTCATAGGTGATTATATAATGTATTTGATTTATTATAGAAATAATTCCATATATTATACTTATAGAAAGAGTTAGTGAAAAAAGATAATAAGCCAATAATCTAAAGAAAGGGTTTTGGTGTACTATATATGAAATAATACAAAATAGTAAATATTTTATTACACCTCCATAAAAGAGAATCCTATACTAAAGTAACAGGATGTTTGTCTGTGTGTCTGTCTGTCTGTCTGTCTGTGTGTCTGTCTGTGTGTCTGTCTGTGTGTCTGTACCGAAGGATCTCGCTAACCGCTAAACCGATCGGGTTCTCCTTAACAGGGTAGCTTCTCATAAGTCCCGGGAAGGTTTATAACTATTTTCTTGGGGGGTGGGACACCCTCAACCCCCCTCAAAAATGAAAAATACCCACCCCCCCAAAAAAAAGAGGCCTCTAGGGGCGTAGCCGCTAGTGAAAGATAAAGTAATGATAATTATTTCCATAAGTTCCAATTTATTGCATCGTTTTATAGACAGCTATCAGGGGATATTAAAAATAAAAAAGATTAAAACCAGTTTTGTTAGCTTCGAAGGGGAGAAGGCCCTAGCTAACAAAACTGATATTAAACTTTTAGTTTTTAATTTAATATTCATGGAAAATTGGCTATAATATTTATAATATGCTATTTATGATATTTTTGTATTTTTTTAAAATAACATTTTTTTCGGATTCAACATCCCTTACTCTGGTCCTTTAAATAAGTAAACAAATATTGCATTATTTTCCAAGGACCTACAGGAATAAGACAATTGCAGAAGAAGTGATGTACATCCCCAATGATGATGCACATAATAATTCATTCTGTAGAATATAATTAGTGGTTGAAACTTTTAAACACTCAACTTAAATCTTAATGAACGAACCAGTCAAAATCACTAAAGTCACCAAAGTTATTAACCAAACGAATCAGTTATTTAAAAATATTGGGGACCAGTGTAATAAACAGTCCTTTATCCCCCCGCTCTCTCTCTCTCTCTCTCTGATTCTTTGCTGTTCTCTTATCAACATAGCTGTGCCCTTGATTTTAAAGCACACTTACATGCCAAATATAATATGGAAATTTTTATCAGAAATTTTCAGTCAAAAACATACATGTTTTATTCTAAAACATGAAAATTTAGGTATCTATTATAGATATAATAGATTATTTGTTTAATTTACTAATTAAGGATTTTTATTATAGAGATGCTACGTTTATCAAATTATTTCTAATCGTCTTAGGGTTAACAAAAACATTTTTTGCCATAAACCGATTGCTTTTACATTAGGAAGAAAATACAATTACACATGTTATATGGACTTTCTGGTCACGATACAAAGTTGCTAATATTATACTTAATTGCAATAGGAATACTCATGTAAGGTATAAATCCATGGGTCGATTATAAGATGCTTTAACTAACGATAAGAGTTAACAGTTATAAACGTATGGTGCTACCCTAATTATAAACCAACTTTGCTTTTAACCTAAATATTTATTTAAAGCTTTAGAATTATAGTAATGAAACATACATGTTTTAAAAAGTTTCTAAAAATCCAGTATAAATGTGTATGTATGTATTTAAGCGGAAATAGGAAGTTGAAATTTTTGCCCTGGATGGCCTGATTTTAACCAGGGATGCAAGGAATTGTGAAATGGGATGAAAAAGTGAATCTGCTCGCTTTGTATTTTGTTAGTTTTGTGATCTATAGTTTCTTTGGTTCAGTGTTAATCCTTATAGAAAAGTAACAGTCTGTCTGTCTGTTTGTCTGTTTGCGTGTATAGCAAAGGATCTCGCTAACCACTAAACCGATATGGTTCTCTTGTAAAGTGAAGCTTCTTATAGGTCCAGGGAAGGTTTGCAACTACTTTAAGGGAGGGTACCTCCACTCTTATAGAAGAAATCACTATAGCTGACATTATAATGACCATTATTCAAATAATTGTCTGCCGATTCTATTGCATTTATTAAAAGTGGCAATGCCATTGACTTAATAATATCTTAATTGCATTACAACTATATGTTTATGTTTTATCATTATGTAAATAATTCACCATCCATTGATTTTCCCTGCGTTCAGAGTCCTCCTATTCTATGCTTAATCACTGGAAAAATACCTTCATACCACTTTATACAGCAAAGTTTTATACAATTATGGTATATTCGTGCGTCACCTGCGTTTATCCGTCAATTCTAGATTTTATTAGTTTCTTAATTCGTGGCTGATGCAAGCTATCAAACACTGCAAATTATATTAAAATAAATTACATAAATATTAGGTACACCAATCTATTAGCTAAAGTATACCTATTCAGTTCGAGGGTAGATCTACTTAATTATATGATTTTATAACTAAAATAGAAATACACATGAAATATTTCTTTATATGTTTTTTTAACTGTTATGCTTTGCACTTTTGATTCAAAATTATTCGATCTTGTTTTATAACTTTAATTGATTTTTTTCACATCTATTGAAACTAAGCTGATTGAAAAATCAAAATTACACATTCTTTCATATATTAACTTTTGAAATAGCGAATCATTTCCATAATTTTATTGTCAAACAATAGATTCACATGAGTAATTGCAGTGTAAGTATGAAAGAATTGTTTGTTTGTTTTGAAACTTTTTAATAATTGTTTCTTCTATAATTGCATAGCAAATTAATGGTTAACACTTTATACATAGATACACCTCCAATCATGATAAACTAACTTAACCCGTTTATAGATTTAAATGATAAGTAAAAATATTGGAAAACTGCTAGTTTATTCCAACCAATCAAGATATAATGAATTCCCAACCCACCCCCCCCCCAAAAAAAAAAAAATATATTGATAATTTGGGTACCAATAAGAAAAAAAGTTTAACGTTCCTTTTTTGTATATACTATATATACTAATGAATAGAAATATGTTAAAGAGTAGCTGAGTAATTCTTATTAATTCTTATATAGCATTGTCAGTTATTGTTATCAAAGTCTCATTTGGAGCGAATTTGAGTGTTATTTTTTCAGCGGTTAAGGGATAGTAAAAAATCCCTAAAGAATGTCGGTAAAATCAATATAGCATTACTTGGATGGTGCAAAAGTTTTTTATGTACTCTAATGATTTAATTCTCGCAGCTGGCTAAAACAACCAATCTACCTCCTTTACCCCATTACCTCCCCTCCTACTAGATGAAATAACTGACCAATAAATTAGGTCCATATTAACAGTCTGAAATGACGACAAATTCTCCTCTGTCAATATATCCACGTATTCTATATCCATTGTTAGTGACTTATCTAGAGTTTTTGATGACATTAAAAGATATGAACACTAAAATTATAATTTCAATTAATTCATATTTAATTATTCCTTCATCTTGTAACCATCTGTAGTGGCGTATTTCCATATATAGAAGTGTTACTGTTAGGAATTAGTGAAGTCAATTCTAGCTTCCAGTTAATTCTGTTACTTTAGAGTCCTCACATAAAGCTTTTATGGTGCCTCTCCTCAAAGTGTCTATCAAGCACAAAAACCTCCCTCTCCACCCGTTATTTTTATAATTTTTTTCAATATACCCTGTTTGGCTGCCCTGTACCAAATACAACCTAACCTAGCCTGGTGTAAATACATACACATAAAAACTACACCCGCCACATATTTCTAATCATGCACTAAGATTCTTATTTTGAAATTTGTTAAGTTTTAGGTATCTTTTAATCTTGTTTAATTTGTTTTAATAAAAAAAATCAAATGGTATCTAGTATCGAAATGAAGCCATGAAACACATTTTTTAAATGGATTCCAAATAATCTTTTGATAATATGAAAGTGAGATTATTCTACTATTCTTAAGTCTATCTAAGAAGGTTGGAATGACGCATTATGAGTAATTGGGTAGGAATGGGGCGGCATGCCTTTCCCCTTACATCCAACTTGTTTTATGTAATGGGCCTGGCCAGGAGCGGGGGGGGGAAGTGTTGCAACACCTCCTTGTTAGATGCATTAAGATTAATTTGCTTCAAAAATGGATTTAATAAAATAGGAACCATAGTTATGTTTTACTTTTTAAACCTAGAAAAGGATTAAAAAACACTCATTATTTTTCTCAAAAAGTTTTTGGATTTTTAATAAAAAATTTGTTTAATGTGTTCAATCTTGCAGAGTTTAAACTTTTCAATATTATATATAGGTAAATTTGTTTAATATAATTGGGAATGTTCATAAATTCACTGTCCATAAGCTTAGCCCATTTCCTTATTTTAAACAACCTTTAAACTGGAGCTTTAGGGACTTGGGGTTGTTAGGTCTTTTTAGTAGCGAAGCAACTCTTTAATTCACTTTGTCTGTCCGTCCGTCAGTCATTAAGTCAGCCAGTCCCTACCGCTATGAGGGAAATGCAGCTTAAAATTTCAGTAAAGATTCCTATGACATATTTGCATCTAATCTATACATTGCCTTGTTCGTCTGTCAGTCGGTCATGCTCCAAAAGACTAAAACCTCATTTTTGGAAGGTTACGTAATATACTTTGAGTTTTTACTTATTTTTTTCTCTTTTATCTTTGTTATGATCACTGAACATATGCTTTATAACTTACTTTTTCCGAGTTTTTTTGTGCTTTACTGCTTATGGCTGTTGTCATCATTGTTTAAATGAAAAATCTATTTGTGATACCTGTTTTGTATTAGGAGGCATAAAGCAATAATTAGGCAAATTGTTAGTTAACGCGGTTTTTATAGTCAACAAAACAATGTTTGTCACATTATAAATAGACATAGACTGTGGCTGAAATGACTACAATTCTAAGTAATAAAATAACTAAGAAACGCTTCTTATCTTTATTTCTAAAGTTCAATTGGGGTATTTAGTTTCAACATTAATTAACAACAAGTTGCCAACATTCAAGCATTTTTACAGTAGACTTTATCTATGATAAGAGTTTTCTAGCTTACAAATTTATTTTGGGTTTTGAAATATTTTTATCATTGGATATATCCCCCATTCCAACTTTTCCTCATGTGAAAGTTTTCTAGTCCACGCGAGGCTCTCCTAACTAACCTAACCTAACCTAAAACTGAAATGAACATAAAAAATATTTGTTTCTTTCATATTAGTGGGGCAGGGAATTTTTATTGTACATCGTAAATGTATCTTATAATTAAAAGTTTTTTATTAGAAAAATTTATGGTTGAATTAAAAGATTTTTTACTATACATTCAATTTGCATTTTAGAAACATAATCTTCTCTGCAGATAAAATTAATTTAAATTTTTAATAGTAGAATCTTTAATCTTTATTTAGAATATAGGTATTGTTAAGTTAGCTTTAGCTTTTTCGCATTATTTGAATGGTGTTTTAGATACCTCTATTTACAGATAATCAAAGAAAAGGATTTTATTTTTTATTTAGGTATGTACTCCTAGAAGATTTGCAAATTAAACCTACCAATTTTAATGAAATATTTAATTCGATCCATATTGGTTGAAATGCTCTAACACTACAAAGTTCCAACAATTGAAAGAGATCATATTTATAAAACTTTGGGGACTAGTATAATGTACAGTCAAATATCCTCTTATTCCCTGAAGTTTTCTAAGACAACCTATAGGAAATTGACAAAATGATCTCATAATGTTTATGTTCTATTTTCAAAAAATCATAAATACATTTTTTTGTAAGTAATTTCCTAAATATTGAAGTCTTAGAAATTAAACACTGTCCATTTACAAATCTTAGTATGCCTGTTTTTAATGCATGAAACTTAAGGCGAGGCTTTTAGTATTAAAGGATGGGTCAATAATCATTACTAGCAAAGCTATTTATGATTCTAAATGTTCGTTACCAATCAACTTTTCTTTCATTTACACGACTACAGTTTAAGATAGGCGTTTGATTTTTTAAAAAGAATCTCCTAACAAGTGAGCGTCTACTCTCCAATTCCCTTCGCATATCATGTTACATCTAAATTGCTTTTTTATCAAATAATCTATGGGCGTTTCAATCCTTGTTTTTTTTACAAATAAAATATATTTGTTTATTTTGTGGTGATATCTGTTAATTGATAACGTTACTTTTTTAGTAGCATAGCTATTCTACAGTTCATTTGTTTTACATCGTAATTTATATAAATCATCTGGGGGGAAAAGACATTTTGGACTATAAATTATGACGGTAAAAACAGTATTCTAAATACTATATATTATTCGTTGGCTAAATAAACTTCGGTTATTTGAATCTTGATTGGCTGAGGCAAACTAGCAGTATCTAAACTTTTTTTTACTAATTAATTTAACCTGCAGAAAGTGTTATATAATTAATTGGGATGTTTGCCAACTTATTGTTTAGTGTCTTTTCCCTTAAGATCCCTGTTTTATCTTTATAATTCGGCATTATCCTCTTAGAAATGTTTTTTTTCAATTTTGAAAATTTCTATATCCCCAACCCCCGCACAGAACTATGAACTCTGGCGCTCGGCACCCTTGCTTGGCCCCCTAGCCTGCCTAGCCGCAGCGCTCGGCCCCCTAGCCTATAACCTAACCCAACCTAATTGTAAAAACAATTGTTTTTCTCTGACAGAGTCATAGTTCTGTCGGGGAGGTGGGGGAGGGGGCCAAAATTATAAAAATGGAAAATATTTCTAAAAGGATATCACCTATAATTCTTTAGAGATATTCCCTACAGATTAACACATATGTTCTTGTTGTTATATCATGACTCTTTATTTTTCTATACTATCATATTTACTGTTATTACTATATTTATTGAATGGCTTTTCTAAAATATCATTTTTTATGTCTAAACCTATATTAATTTTTATGCATTTATGGCTATGAATTAAAATTATTCACAATCCAAAAGTTATCCTTATTAGGACCTTGTATTATCGTTTTCATCTTACTGCTGAAACGGTTCTGTAATTGTTATCAACGAATTGAAGTAAAGAAAATTAAGGAAAAAATTATTTTCTATAGAAGCAAAAAAAAACTTTTCAATATCATGCTTCGCTTTTTTGGATTATTTTTTTGTTTGTTGGAGTGTATGTTAAATTTTTATAAAAAAAAAGGTGTTAATTTGTATTGTCATGCAAACACTAGAGTTACTATTATAGTTGTCCTTTTGTTAGAATTTGCTCAAGAATAGAGGGATATTGTCCTCTCCATATATCCCTTGTAGTTTTTAAAAGCGAAGCTTTTCTATAATTAGGGTCGGTCCGTCCGTACGTACGTCCGTCCGTAACGGATAGCTTTTTTCGTTAATTTAG